>JAODXP020001535.1:0-5000 GCA_027497455.2 Sardinella longiceps | reverse complement strand
ATTTTCCAATGACCTAGTAAACCAATGCATGGAAAAAGCAGGATTTTTTTTTTTCAATATCAGCACTGGTTCTTTCCTTGATCTGTTTGTATTTGTTGCTCATTTGGGATCTTTCCATGTCTTTGATCTGGCTCCGATCTGTCCTAACCTGGCCATCGCCTCCCAACGTAATTCTGCTCGATTGTCATCTCCTTTCAGTACTCCGTCTGGGATTCCGGCCATTGGCCTTGTTTTCTCAGGATGCATCCCATCCTGGCCAATCAGTGAACTTTAAGAATGCAGCACAAGAATAGATAGGCTGGCCGATCCAATTGTTTTCATTTAAACTCTTCCAGCAACAATCATTTCTCAAAGCCAAAATCCCAGACCCTCGTATCAAGCAAAGCATAGAGCGATAGGCTGGTTATGACCAGGTAACCTGACATTGCCCAGCTTTAATACGAATCTTCATCCGTAGTCATGGTCTGGGGACAGTCTTCTGGGGCGGGTTTACATTGGTAAACAGACAACCAACCAATAAGCAAAGCTGATTAGACGAGCTGTCCAATCGTTTCAAACCACAAATCGTTTCAACCCCCCCCCGTTGTCAGGTTAAAGAACCTCCAGACCATGAATATGGATGAACAGCAGTATTATAGGCGGGCTAAGTCAGGCTAGGCTAGATCTGGCTCAATTTGGTTTTAATGAGACTGAGTAACAGTGTTAGAAGTCTCTGTAGGGTAACAAAGGTATTTCCCCAGAAGCCTGGAGTTAGACACCAGTGCATGGCACTCCCTCACTACACATCTGTACTCCGCATCATTTGCATAATTTAGTCAAGTTCAGCGCTTTGAGAGATCACAGACACTTAATGAGTCCCCCGTTTAGAGACGCTTCATTTAAGTCCGACACACACACACACACACACACACACACACACACACACATACACATACACACACACATGCCTACACACGCACACATACACACGCTCCCACACGGTAATTTAGCTGAATAAATCACCATGCTGTTTTTCACGCATCATTCATTATGCAACCGCATGTTTTACATGTCAAATAAATCACAAATATACTGTATTTTAAAGGTTAGCGCAAGGCCACAGTGAGTGGTCCTCACAAACAACCTCTTCTCTCATTCTGGCTATGGAAGATGCAGTTAGTGTGAATACTGTGTATACTGTGCAGTGTTAATGACCTTGGTTAATACTTCAAAATACTTGCACTGTGCCAGTGTTCCTGCTTTTTGCTACTGGGAAAGTTTTTCTCTTAAAGGGAAACACTATCATTTCAGCTAATTTACTCTTTTTCCACCTCCACTAGAGTTAAACAATCAATCAGCGAACTTCAAGAATGTAGCACAGGAATATGATTGGCTATCAGTCAAGGGCTGATCCAGTAGTTTTAGATTGTAAAACCTCAAGCAAGCAATAGTTTCTCAATACCCAAGATCCCAGACCCTCATATGAAGAATCACGTAGACCGGGGAGCTGGTTATGTCCAGGCTTGTTCTCTGTGCAGTCAGGTGTCTGTGATGTTAATAACATCATTAGTTACATTGCTATTATAGTCAACAGCAGGGTTCACCATGAGTTATATGGTAATAACATGGTTTATTACATGCTTATAATACATGTAGTGTGGAGGAGATGCTCTGCTCACTGATGCTTATGTTCCTAACATGTCTCTGCTGTCGATGTGCAGAAACCGTTTGCAGTGGAGAACTTGTATTGACTTTCTTGTGCACCATATCTGCAATTTGCATGAAATTAAAATGATAATGAAAAAAAAAAGCTGTGAAACTTATTCTGTAATTTATTAGGGCACAGTAAGTTAATAACAGATCATTTATTCATATCTACATTAATATTGCATATAAATATTAATATTCATTGAGACTCGGCATCCATATTTATTAAGTATAAAGTAGATGTTCTGTAGGGTTGGGAGTGATTTCTGCTTTTTAACTGGATCCTCCTGTGCCAGTTACAATCATTTTGCTGTCTCAGTGAGCAAGACACTTTCTCATACAAAAAGCACACACACACACACACACACACACACACACACACACACACACACACACACACACACACACACACAGAAGAAACTGAAACACAGACAGAAACGCTCCACTGAGACACCAAGTCCAACAAGATAAATAGATCCAAACACACACACACACACACACACACACACACACACACACACACACACACACACACACACACACAATCACACTAACCGACTCCAAAAGCCACTACTAAAGCTGAGAAAAATAAACTCCCAATCTCAGAAACCGCAGCAGGAAGCCCAAACACACACACACACACACACACACACACACACACACACACACACACACACACACACACACACACACACACACACACACACACACACATTTGTCCCCTCCATCCCAGGGTGTTCCTCAGAAGCATATGTTAGCAGGAGGCAGAACTATTTCCATGAGGTTGCAGCACTGCTTGCTTTCATTTAGAGATCATCACTGCACCATCACCTGATCATCATCAGCACTGGGTTTACAGTGTACTATAACCACAGTCTATCTGTGCTGTGAGCTCGGCCATGGACCAGGAGTCATAACAACCTCTACAGTCATGCAGGACTATCCCATGATATCATTCCTATCTGCTCTAACAGAACAATAATTTCCCCCCGTGTAGCCAACAATTTGTAAAGCCACAACCAACATTTGTATATTACATACAACCAGCATCACCAATAATAGCAGTCTGTTTATAAGGTCAGCTCTACAGTAGTCTGTCTATGATGTAAGATAAGCCCTATTCAGCAGTTATAACAGTCTGTAAGTGTTATACGAAAGGTGTTATACAGCTGTTGTAACAGGCTATATGTGCTTTCAGCAAGGTTTTATATAGCAGTTATAACAGTCTGAATGTGCTGTGAGAGATGTGCTATAAAGGAGTTATAACAGTTTGAATGTGCTTTGAGGGAGGTGCTAGACAGCAGTTATAACAGTCTGAATGTGCTGTGCTTCTGTGTTGTGGGCCTCCATTCAGACAAGTACTGTTCTCTCCTCTCTAATTCCTGACATTGGGCTGGTCTCTGCAATCTCAGACATGCAACTGTTCTCTCTAATCTCAACTCTACCACAGTCTGTCTGTGATGTAAGATAAGCCCTATACAGCAGTTATAACAGTCTGTATGTGTTGTACAAAAGGTGTTATGCAGCAACTATAACAGGCTATATGTGATGTGAGCAAGGTTTTATACAGCAGTTATAACAGTGTTATAACAGTTCTGTGTTGTGGGCCTTCATTCAGAAAAGTACTGTCCTGACATTGGGCTGGTCTCTGCAATCTCAGACATGCAGCTGTTCTCTCTAATCTCCACCTGTGTGCTGTTCTCTCTAATCTCTGACGTTGGGGCTGTTCTTTGTAATCCCAGGGCGTCTCTCTGGTCTCTGAGTCTCTGCTGTGAGTCTCCAGTATCTAGTGCCTGAGCAACAGAGCAGGTGTCTCTAATGATCCTGCAGTATTCACCATCTGCTGAAGCAGCACCACACCACTAACCCTGTCCCTGGCCTCTATACACACACACACACACACACACACACACACACACACACACACACACACACACACACACACACACACAATGATAAAGATTTCACTTTTTCGGCATCTCAAGTGTGATGCAGCTGGGGCTTACCTTCCCAAACAAAGACTCTCTCTCTCTCACAAACACACACACACACACACACACACACACACACACACACACACACATACACACGCACACTTCCTGGCACTGAGTGCAAAAGGAATCAACAGGCCTGAACCATGTTTGACAGGTGAAGCTCACAGCAGGCCTTCCATCTGCAGCAGAAAAGCAAAGTTCATCATGTGGAAAACTGCACGCTAAGGTCAAACACCTAGCGTCTGTTTCTTTGGCTTCTCCACTCCTTGTTTGTCAGGGGGAGTTCAGGTTCCTGAACTGAGAAAATGTCAAGTGAATCTCAGCAGGTATTGACTTTTCCCGCCATGTTATAACTCCACTTCCCTCAACACACACACACACACACACACACACACACACACACTCGCACATACAGGCCTAATGTCTCCACTCAATTGAAGTTATTCTAACATTATCCAAACACATCCACAGACATGCATGCAGGTGTGTGTGTGTGTGTGTGTGTGTGTGTGTGTGTGTGTGTGTGTGTGTGTGTGAGTACAGTATGGGCAAAATCCAATGCAGAGGACAGAGTAGAACGTAAATTGTGTTTCCTTATAGAGGTGCCGCATTTTAAAGCATGTAATGAAACTGGTATCCATGTATTCATCCTCACTTTCTTGCACAGTTAAAAACAGCAGTTCCAAACCTATGAACCTTTTTTTATCGGTTTCACACATTTTGCACAGTTTTTCAAAACATTTGACACAGCTTTCATAGAAAGTTCCCAAACACTTCTTAACACTGAACACAAAATTACAACCTTGAACAACTGAAAAACATCTATTCACTGTCATTCATTCATTGTCTAGAACAGGGGTCTCCAACAGGTAGCTTGGGAGCTACTCGCAGCTACCTACCTGCTTCAGAGTAGCTCTCCAAAGGGTCAACGGAAATGTAAATACATTTCATAACATTACAGTATTCACAAAATCTAACCCGTTGGAATCTCTATGAAAGATTCAAAGCAGATTCTCTCTCTCTCTCTCTCTCACTCTCTCTCTCTCTCTCTCTCTCTCTCTCTCTCTCTCTCACACACACACACACACACACACACACATACACACACACACACACACACACACACACACATTCAAACATCCTACCCAGCTTTACTGCTCTCTGGTGTGAATTTATACTGGTATAGTGCACCAGATTTGGCTATAACTACACAAAATAAAGATAAATTTAGATGACACCTTAAATGTTTTGCACAGCGCAAGGGCGTCAGATGGTAAAGGATGTTGACATTTCTTCTCCATGCCTGTCTGTCAGTGATAC
>JAODXP020001533.1:0-22956 GCA_027497455.2 Sardinella longiceps | reverse complement strand
AGGGCAAACTGCATAATCAAACTGACCCTGTGAAGTTGAAGTCCACTTGCAGGTTATCCACACAGATTTTGTCTAATCCACAGTCAATCTCAAAGTCTAACTGTAGGAACAGGAGCAAAATAACAACTTTCATTTCCTTTATTTACTGTACATTTATGCACTTAGCGGACACTTTTATCCAGAACTGCCTACAAAAAGATGAAAAACTGTCAAACTACAACACAATACAAATAAATACCTCACTAGGAGTGCATATAATCACAATCACAACACTTTCATGTCAATGTCTATGTACCAGAGTCACATTAAGTTAGCCACCTCAAACTAGCTTTGTAGAGGGCAGATAGGTCAAAATGAGTTTACTGTAGTAGGCCTCTGCCACATTCTAGTATGTTTATCTACCTCTGGGCCACTTAATGGCACAAAGCCCATATTTAACAGGTCAGCAAATATGTGTGACAGCAGTTTGCTCAGGAAAACCACATCATGAGCCACACACAGCCTTGCTAGTTTCTGTACGTGTAAAAAAGCATTTTTCCTGTCAATGTATAATACTGTTTGCTGAATATAGTATCTACTGTATAGGCTACAGACAAACAAACAGACAGACAGACAGAAAGATAGAGATACTTCATTTATACATTAGGAAATTAAGCTATACAAACAAACATATATTGGTCATACCAACAAAGATCTAGATGTAATTTTTCTGCAGTGACGGACAATCATGTTTTCCATCTTTGTAATTTGCTCACAAAATCTTGTGTTGTCTGGAGGATTACCTTCAGTAAAATAATTTAAAAGTTATCTTTATTCGTGGAAAAGTTGTAGTTTAAACCCCATTTGGTTGGAATTGCATGTTCGGTTTACTGTAAGAGACTCTGAGTTACCCAATTTCTTGCTAAGGAATGTGGTTATCTGAATAGCTGGTGTTCTTTTGCAACCAGGCAGGCAATATGGTGTTGATTTGAAGATTTGAAAGATAACCTTAGACCACAGGGTAAAATGCAATAAAGAGTATGTGGTTACAGAAGAAAGAAAGAAAGAAAAGTTTTAGTTTCAGTTTACTGGAGTAGCCTTTCTTTCTTTCTCTCTAACCTCAGACTACAAGCAGTGCATGGGATCCTACAGGTCAGTTAGAAACCCACTTTGTTTGGCAATGTGCTTGACAAGCTTGAATGATGTATGTTTCTGGGGAGGGGGATTTATATGGTAATCTCAGGGTCAAACTGGTTATTTGGCTCCACTATTTGTGAGTGTCTGTAACTGTGTCCCTGGCATTGAGAATAAAGACTGCAGTGGTCCACCAAAGAGTTACCTGCTTCAGGGTTATGGCCACACACTCACCATGTGATCTGAAATAAGCAGAGAGTCACTGGAAAGTATTGGCCACAGGTTATCTTTTTCAGACACAGGAAGTCCATGAAAAGAAAAGGCCAACCTGTTGGCTATGGGGTTCAACGCATCCTCTGGGCAACCCTTAATGTCATAGAGAGGGAGGGAGGGAGGCAGGGAGAGAGAGAGAGAGAGAGAGAGAGAGAGAGAGAGAGAGAGATGCCACAGGTGGTTATGCTGAAGCTGAACATGGCATGGCAGTTATTTGAATGTCACCCACAAGAGGTTGCTGTTTCTAAATTTTAAATATGTGTGCCAATATCATGGAACTTACATCTATTGAAAAGCTGTGATCAAAGCACCTCTTTTGCAATGTTGCTGTGATGGAGTTATTTGTAACACGCTGGTTTGACGCAAAGGCAGCCCGGAATGATTGCCGCACATAATCCAGTGTGAACTCATAGTCCAGTTTAGCTTTTACATCTAGATGAGAGGGCCAAAATAAACAGTAATAAGTTATTCAATAAACATGACGTCAGAAACAAACAGCAAATTCATAGAAATATTTATATCTAATTTATTTCTGTAAATATATATAATTCAGCTCGAAACCAACTGCTCGAGGGGCTAGAAAAACAGTTCTGTTTTCTTTCATCTTTTTTTGAGTGCAAAACAAAGAACTGAGACCCAGAAGTGGATTACGGGGATATCCCAGAAATATAAATATTGTGCTTCTGAGAAAAAGAGGCTGTAGCCGTAAGATCTGTCTGTGTCGTGCAAGTGACCTGTGCTTCCTGGCGTGACCTTTGACATGAGGAAGCACACAGTGGCATTGACGATCAGTGCCGTGGAACAGTTTGCTACGCTGGTGGGGATTTTGGTAGGACTGTAAATGACTTCAGTTTGCATGGACACAACAGGTCTAGACCTGGAGACAGTACATCAGACAAACAAAGAGAGAGTGAAAGGGAGAGATAAAGACAGAGAGAGACAGAGAGCGAGAGACAGAAAGAGAGAAGGATAGTCAGTTAATTTCATGAATACCCTTGCCCTAATGGTCTTCTTTTTGTAACGATATTGTACTTTTTTGGCTTTGTGTGTGCGTGCGTGCGTGCGTGTGTGCGTGCGGTGTGCGTAATTAGAATGTATATCCATATAAAGTATAAATACTTTAAAATTTTACCAGGCAAATAAAATAAGTGGATGTTTTCTATAACCACAGAAAGTTTCGATGCCCATGCATAACGTCCAACTAAGTTCTAATCAAATATATTTTGTCCCTACAATGGACGTCATATGGTGTGACACTATATTTTATATTTTCAACGGGCATTAATTTGGACATCATTGCCATGACACGGACCCTACTTCATCAGGAAGTTACAGTAGCATGTCAGGAGTGATTGCCATGGTCAGGAGGTCAGGTCTGCCTTTTAGATTTTTATATAAAAAGCTCCATATCCGACATCATCAATAGTGGCCAAAAAATTGTGTCTTATGGTGTGACATCATTTGCAATAAAAATTGTTATTTTTCACAAATCTTCTTTATGAATTCTTAGAAAGCATTGCTGCCATGTGGTCAGTTGCATGCTAAATAATATCTAGCTGTATTTAGTTGTCTAATAAATTAGATAAACTGTCAAAATGTCATATTGAGTGACACTATGTCATATGGAGTGACATTGTTATTACATTGTTATTACATTGGGACATTGAAAATGTACAGTCACACTATATGACATTTCTGTCACACTCTATGACCAAACTGCATTTTTATATTGAAATATATGTAAAAACACGAATTCAGTTTAAAAATCATATATGAAATATATTAAATCTGTGATAAGAATTTAGCAAAATAGGATCTGTACAATTTATATTTCCCTTTCCCATTTTTCCCCCATGTCACCATATTTCACATGTAATATGCAGTTGAAAAATAGATGTTATCCCTAAAGTTCTTTTCAGTGGACTTCAAAATTCATTGTTAATGATTTTATTTTCATGAAATACCTTTTTTTGCGCTGATACATTGTGATTTGGTGCATTTCATCATATGGCGTGACACTATGTCATTTGGTGTGACGTCAAATAATCATAGAAAACGTCATAAAACAAGACTTTCTAACTGACAAATCATATGCGAGTGTTTGTGTGTGTGTGTGTGGCTGTCATGTGTAATAATATGAACCTGAGCAGCAGAACGGCTCCTTTGGACCCGACTGCAATGTCAGGCAGCCCGTCTCCACTCTGATCCAAAGCAGACTGGGCCACAGTCAGCCCAAAGAACCGCAGACCGGACCGCACAGAACAACCTGAGATACGCTGTAACAGAAGTGAGAATAATTTATCATTCATTCTTTTTTCTTTCTGAAACTATTATTCATGATCTGAAAATTCAGCACCTGTGAGTGTGTGGGGTTGATTCCTCCTCTCCTCCCGTTGAAGATGTAGACGCTGCCCTGTCCGTTATCCTCCAGAGGAGCTCCCACGGCCACGTCCCTGATCCCATCCCCGTTCAGATCAGCCAGGCTGGCCAGAGACGAGCCAAACCTCCCCCTCTGACCCTCCATGCCCAGCAGGGACACAGCAGGACCAGTGCCAGACAACCCGGCAGAGTCCTTGGCCCACACAACACATCACATAAACATTAACAAAACTGTTCAATTGTTCAAAGGCATTCAAAGCTTTAAAAATGAATATATCATCACCTGCCGTGTGCCTATCTTTGGTATAACTAACCACATTGTTTCTATATAAATTACAGTATGTATAGTTTATAAAATATGCTTTTTTCTTTATGTTTTCTGTTTCTTGGGGCTCTTTTTCGATGATCCTACCTCCTCTGCAAACTGAAATACAAACACTTTCCCCTCAGTGCCTCCCTCAGTGTGCATGGGAGCCGCCACCAGAATCAGATCAGTGTTGGAGTCGCTATTCAAATCCACCACACACACCTCTGCTCCAAAGTAGGAACCAATCTGAGGCTGAGACAGAGAGAGCGGAGAGAGAGCAGTAAACCCATAGACAAAAACATATGTAAGGGATAATGAACAACATGGCATGCAGATATAGAACAATAATGTACGTTCGAAATTCTAAGGCAACGAGCTGATAAGCTTAGTTGCCTTATAATTTTGATAAGTGCATTATTGTTCTATAATTTGGAGGGCATGTTCGCAAGGGTATCAGGAGCATTTATGTCATTTACATCAATCGCATATATCTCTTACCACTTTTGCGCTACACGCGTTTGAAAATTAGACGCAATTGTTGATTTTAATCCTGGCACTTACAGGGTTAAGACAAGTTTATTTTTGTAGTAAACTTTTTCACGGACCCCCTGGCAATGTGCCCCAGTTTGAGAACCAATGCCTTAAAGGGATATTCCACCTTCAAATTTGTTATTCACCCTCTTACCTGAAGTTATATATTATATGGGTAAAAACATTTTGGTTTTGGGGCGGCATAGCTCAGTGGGCTAATGTGTCATACCACAAATCCGGGGACCCAGGTTCGATTCCGACCCCAAGGTCATTTCCCGATCCCAACACTACTCTCTCTCCCAATCATTTCCTGTCACACTCTCTACTGTCCTCTCGAATTAAAGGCAAAAGTGCATGCATTTTTCTAGTCTGGCAACCCTAATTTTAGCTTTAGCTTAGCATAGGCGCTGGAATGTAACCAGAGTAACCAGACAGCAACTTTTTG
The DNA here is from genome assembly GCA_027497455.2 of Sardinella longiceps. Classification (NCBI taxonomy): domain Eukaryota; kingdom Metazoa; phylum Chordata; class Actinopteri; order Clupeiformes; family Clupeidae; genus Sardinella; species Sardinella longiceps. The sequence continues at coordinate 17,908 of JAODXP020001533.1, read as the reverse complement.
GCTACTTTACTTTCAAGGTGGAATAAGCGAAGGTACCTAACCCCTAAAAGCAAAAAAGAGGAGAATAGTGACACTCCACACACACTGCATGCATACATACAGAAAAATATGTCTGAATGTCACACACACACACACACACAATTAGTCACAGACAGAAACACAAACACACAAAAACAGATGGGAATTTTGGCTACAAGCCCTCTGACACAGCTGGTTGTTGCTGGAGATAATACCAGTTTGTGGTTTTACTGAGTCACTCCATTATAATGTATCAGAAGATTTTATGATGCAAAAATGGCTGAATTCAGAAACTGGAAGTCCTGCCTCACAGTGAAAGTAGCCATACGGGTTGTTCGAAGCAGCATGATGAATACTTACCTTTTGTTTATTCCCTCCGTCATAGCCATATGGCAGACATTTGTGCAGCCGCAATGAGCAAAGTTGTGCTTAGAATAAAGTATAATGATACACAATATGGTGCTATTTCAGTGATATCTACCCCATTCAATTCTGATTAAAAGCAAGGATTCGTTTTTTAATTTTAATTAATTTAATTCACTTATTCATTTTTTAAGTGAGTACGACCTGCTGATCTGGAGATATGAATATATCCCCATTCATTTAGATAGGGCCTTGCATTTACTAATCTCAAATAACTCCCCGATGGTGTCTCCAAGATGGCTGCCAAGTGAAGGGACTTGTCAAAAGGTACTCCTTATCGGTTCAGGAATTGATCATATCAGAAGCATATGATCATGATATGATCATATGCGGACTTTGATTTCCGGTTCTCCATTCCCACCCATACTGTAGCACAACATTCTCATGAGGTCTTACCTGTACCTCCTTCTGCACCCCCAGATTGGTCTGGTGCCCTGAGGGGTCAAATATCACCACCAGGCCTCTGTGTTTGTACCTCGGAGCACCGACAACAATATGGCTCTGGCCATCCCTCATGGCCACAGTCAAAGAATAGCCTAGAACATGGACACAGACGTGGGTGTTATACCCTCTGTCATGCTGTATGGTTATGACAACAAAATAATATGGAAACTGCATCCCTTGATGAACTAGACTCCACCTAATGCTAAATCTGAGTGCCTTTTGTCCTAGTCTCTCTCAACTCCCTGGAATTCACTTATTATGCACTTAAGATCGCATTTCCTAACTTGCACTTGCACTCCTGTAAGCAAATCACATTTACTTGTACTGTGTTGTAGCTTGATTGTGATGTCGCTTTGGCAGAGATGTATAGTAACGAAGTAGAACTACTTAAGTAGCCTACTTAAGTACTAAAATGCAGTATCTGTACTTTACTGGAGTATTCTTTTTTTCTCCTACTTCCACTTTTACTTCACTACATTTTTTTGATGAATTTAATACTTCTACTTCGTTACATTTTTGATGTGCTGATTAGTTACTCGTTACTTTTAAAAAATGTAACCACATCCAATGATAACCTATCAATACAGACGAGAGCATCACCAGGTTTTCATAATCATTATTGGACGATTCAAGCGGTATACGACACCTCATGCTCCTCTACGACCTTTCGGAGTACTGAATGCAGTCAATTGGGAACGATTAGTAAGGGTCAGTCTACTGCTCCATTTCGAGATAGAAAGAGTACACCAAGTTCTTTAACTTCAAATGATTTTAGTGAGGGGAATGGTGGTGACCATCCCTGGCCCTACTTAGAGTCCATGGCCAGACAGACTGTTTCAGCCAAATAAATGTAAAACATGATATTCAAACTTTTGACTGTTTTCTTTAATATACACAGTACTTCTACTTTTACTTTCAGTACTTGAGTAGCAATTTTTAAATACTTTTACTTGCAATACTTAAGTACAAAACATTTTGAATACTTTAGTACTTCCACTTAAGTATTAGCCTGGGAATTCCCATGCTCCTTTGCGCGCTTATTTCATTTCACTCTGCAGAGGAGCATGGTGACCATGGCCGTTTTTCTCGCTTGCTTTCGGTATCCAATCGCAGAACAAAAAGGGATTTGTACGGCCCTCGATTGCATTTTACGTCACGTGGTGGCTCTGGTATTGGCTCCGAGGTATGTACAGACGCTATGATAGACATTCGTAGCGCCCAATAAACGGCTATGGACAATTGTAAACGATGCTTCCGCTACAAGAAATGCAATAGGTAGGTCCCCAGACTAAATATCACTTGTGATTTTAGTTTGGCATTTGCCAGGCTACTTAAGTATAATGTTTAGAGACTGTTTCTACTTCCACTCAAGTAATGTTTTTGATATGGTACTTTTACTTGTACTCCACTCCTCTACTCCAGTACTTTATACAACTCTGCGCTTTGGATAAAAACATCTACTTAATGCATAACTGTAAATGTAAAGTGTCTGGCATTTCATCATTAGCATATTACTTTCTGGTGGGTGTGTGTAACGGATGCCATAATGCCAACTAGCTCGGCTAGCTGGTGGTAGTGTGTGTAAATCCTCACAACTCAATTCCTTAATGGGCGTTTCTAGCTGCTGAGTTAGAAGCTTTGTAGAACCTGATAATATAATAATTACCCAATAATGTAATAACTCCTGATAATGTAATAATAATTCCACCATAAGTCCCTAAAACATGTAATAAAACCTGATAATGTAATAAAATCCCAATAATGTAATACGGTGCATTTCCTAATAATGTAAAAATCGGAATACTGGAAATGTAATGTAACATTTTATTACATGATCAACATGCCGATTTTTACATTATTGGGAAATGCACCATATTACATTATCAGGATTCATTACATTATCAGGTTTTATTACATGTTTTAGGGACTTATGAGGGAATTTTTATTACATTATCAGGAGTTATTACATTAGTGGGTAATTATTACATTATCAGGTTCTAGAAGCCTGGGCTTTTAGCTCAGTGGTTAGGGCGTCTGACTCCCATTCCTTGGGTGTAGTTGACGGAGTGGCAAATTGGAGACCCGAGTGCGGTGAGAATGACTCCGGCTACATTGATGCCGTGACCTGAATAGGAGTGAGGATTGTAACGGAGTGTAACGGATGCCAACTAGTTTGGCTAGCTGGCGGTAGTACGTGCAGAGAAATTTTAATAAGGGTAGAATGCTCACTCTCAAAATACTTCCGGGGGGTACTGCAACGAGAGGGCGCGCGCGAGCCAGTCCAAAATCAATGTCGGTCTATGGCCATTCACTTGAATAGAGTAGCATAATGCTAGTTAGTCTGAGGTAGGGCCTAAAGAACTGCTCTCAGTATGAGAAACATGATGGACCTAGGTGTTCATACGTTTCACTTTTTGATGTAATCGATGTCCATGTTGAAAAAAATTAAAATACAATCTGTGATATTTTGGATATGTGTAAAAAAAAAATATTTTAGCATTTAGTTCATAGCCATAGGCCCCCATTGTTTTAGCCCCTAGCGAAAATGCCATTGGAATTCCAGGTTGAAGGTGGTGGAATGGAGTTAATAGGGAGTGATTTGGCTCTCCATAAACAGCTCAATTCCTTACTGGGCATTTCTAGCTGCTGAGTTAGAAGCCAGGGGGCGTATTACAGAAACTTTGTATCTTAAATCCATCCTATCTTAACTTTAGAGATTTTTAAAAAAAAAAATGGTATTACAGAAACAAATCCAAACTAAACTTAGGAATCCTATCTTATCTCAGTTAGGAAATCCTAAGTGAGACATCTAGCATCTGTTTTCAACGTTTATTCCTGTTATTTAGCAACCAACGCAACCTTTTACCAGACCCATGCATTTTCGCAGAGACAACGAACGCAGCAGATTGTTTTTTGGTCTGTTATCGTCTGTGTTTTTCAGTAGAAGCATGATTTAATGAAAATAAAACAACCACAAGAACTTTTATTCCGTGTAGAAATGTTTGGAAATGAACAACAATGAGATCGCTAAATTGGGATTTTTAAATCAAGGCAAATAAAAGGAGAGGGAGCTAACGTTAATGTGAGGTGAGCTAGCGGATAAAAATCAACTTTACCATCTTCTACCACCAAGTTAGCGAACAAATTCATTGTGCTATGTGGTGAGGATTGTAAGTTAGGACTGCCCCACCATTGAGGGTTTATTTAAGATTTCTTACAGTTAGGATGCTTCTGTAATACACTTTTCTTAACTTGAGTTAAGATATGAAAATTGACTTAGGATTGGTTGTTCTGTTATGACTCTTATCCTAAATAAGATCCTAAACTGCTGTTACCATGATTATAATTGAGTTAAGATAGGATTTTTTTTTGGCTTTTAGCGCAGTGGTTAAGGCGTCCAGCTCCCATTCCGTGGGTGTAGTTGACGGAGTGGCAAGTTCGAGACCCAACTGTGGTGAGAATGGCTCCAGCTACATGGGCACATAGAACTTTCAGACTATTGGGGGCTTCCTACGATCAATTGCATTACCGTAATTTCCCGACGATTAGCCGTGGCTTATACATTGATTTTGCAACATTTCTTCAGTTATGAGGTTAAAACTCACCTGGGGGTAATCATTGATCAAGACAATGTGTAAAGCACATTTCTAAAACATCATTTTTTCACCTTAGAAACATTGCTAAGGTTAGGAAGTTCCTGTCCTTTGAGGATGCTGAAAAACTTATACATGCATTTGTTACCTCCAGACTCGACTACTGCAATGCTCTGTTCTCAGGGTGCAGTAACACCTGCATTAAAAGTCTACAGCTAATCCAAAATGCAGCAGCTACACTCACTAGAACTAAGAAATATGAACATATTTCTCCCATTCTAGCATCTCTACACTGGCTTCCTGTCAAAAGTCGAATTGACTTCAAAATCCTTCTCATGACGTACAAGGCACTTAATGGCTTAGCTCCTGCATATATTACAGATTTACTTGTTCCATACCATCCAGCAAGACCTCTGAGATCTCAAAATGCTGGCCTCCTTGAAAAAGTGGCCATATCTAAAACTACAATTGGGCGAAGAGCTTTTGCCTATCGAGCACCTCTTCTATGGAATTCTATTCTTCCCAACATTCGCGAAGCAGACACTCTCAATACCTTTAAGTCTAGACTTAAAACCTTCCTTTTTGACATTTCCTATAATTAGGAGTGGGCCATGGCATATCACCACTCCTCTTGGGCTTTCCTGGGAGGGCTACCTCTGCTGTTTTCCCAAGGCGGCCACTGACCACCCCCTTCTGGGTTGGTGAGATGCCATGTACCATACCTTAGTTATGCTGCGATAGCCTAGTGCTGCCACCTTCTGCACACTTGCCTGTACAACCCTCTTTCTCCTCTCTCTCTCTCCCTCTCCTCACTCTAGATTATATGACACATATCATGAAGTGATATCCTCCTAGATTGGCCTAATCCTCTTGTTTCTGTTTCTTTTTGTTTCTCTTGCCTCCTCTGCCCCGACGCACTGGCTGAGTGATGAACCTCCCGTACCTCCCTGCCACCAACCCTACCCCACTACGGATGCTGACCAACCTCCCCGGAGCCACACACCAGGACCATCCTCCCCTTTTCTCTGAGGCCCGTGATGGAACTGGCCTGATGGCCCCCTGATGACCACTACTTAGATGGCGACCAACACCCAATGAACTCTGATCCCACTCCAACTACTGACTAATCCCACACTCCAACTACTGACTCCATCCCTTGGCCCTGACTGTCACACAAACTATGTGTATGTCATCTCTTGAATTGAAATTGAATTGAATTGAATTGAAAACAGGGGGGCAGTTAATAGGGTGTTACGTAATGGTTTTGTTTTTTAAAACTTGCATAAAACACTGTCCTGCGGCTTATACACAATGCGGCTTATATGCGGGAAATTACTAACGTGGTAGCGACTTGTGTTAAAATGCAGTACAGATACATCACAATAAAGAGATAATTCAGGAAAGGTTCAGCTACATTTCTGTTTACAACAGCAGCATTTTGTCTCAACAACTACCGAAACCAGCTGGTAAATCAAACATTTCCCAAGAATTACAGGAATTGTTTCCCTAAACCTGTAGAAGGAAGGGTAACATCTTTGCTCCCAGGCCACAAATTTATTTAAAAATTATTTCACAGTTACAATCATTAGGTTGATTATGTGACTGGTTTGGATTCTTATGAAAATGCATCCTCACCCAAGTAACTGTCATTGCCATTTTTCTCCAAAATGTCAGATTTATGAAAAGCAGAGTCTGCTCCACTCAGAGTATATTTCTGGTAACCCCCTCTCCAATTGTATGCTCCAACAGCTCCCAAAACAACACCCCCCTAAAAATGGAACATAACATAAAGGTTTAAAGGTTCAATCCATTGTGGTTCAATCTATATAGGCTAGCTCTGTTTATTTGAGGCCACTGAATACTGTCTGTAGGAATAACTATCTCACTAACATTAACCAAATGTGGATTTTTCTCCTTTAACTTGGATAAGTAGCCAGTCAAGGAGGCTATATCAAAGACTTATCTATAATAATAATTAACCTCCATTATAGGCAATTAACCAGCTACACCAGACACTGGCACCACAGCTAACATTCTAGTCTACCTTACCAGGGGAGGCTGAAGTGGTGCTGCACTGAAGCCCTCTTGGGCCAGCTCCAGTGTGGTAGACCCACCGCCTCCTAAAAGAATCAAGGGAAACATAATATATTAGTCTGTTAGTTGACTGGTATTTAGCCTACTCTTCATCCAAAACCTCACAGACCCAGAGAATAAAATCCCATAGCAAAAAACAACAAACAAACAAACAAAAAACATTAGATTATATGCATAAAACACATTCTTATTTTCATTTATTTATGATATATTTCCACATACATTTACATGTAATTACTAAATAGGGCATATTATATATTAGCCTCAAACTCTAGATGCACTCTAGCAGTAAATTGAATTTGATCAGCGAGTACGTCTAGCGATGAGCCATAGGTCAGACCTCGATTGTGTCTGAGCTGTTATCTGAGCTGTTTACGCTCTAGGACAGGGCTATTCAATTAGTTTTCCAAGGGGGCCACATTTAGAATCCAAGAACTTGAGCAGGGCCACAAACTTTCCGCGGTCACTATTTTCAAATAATCAAATCGCAACACATTGATTAAAATGCTCATTTGCGTTGTTTTAACAATAACTTTGCATGTTAACAATAGCTACGAAGTATTTATTTACAAAATGTACATTTTTAAATGACCAGAACAGAATATTTTACTGTAATACCATAACTTTGTTTTTAAAGTGAATTATTCATCCCTAAATGTCCTATTACAGAACTTATTTTTCACTCCAACAGGTAGGCTAAAAGAAGATTTTAAAATAACACGTAAACACGCAAGGAACCTAATATAAGTACAGTTGTCATAAGAGGAAATGCTGCATAAATAGACCAAACCGGCTTAATAAATAAATAAAAAGGCTGCGCAACAGCGCCAAAATACATGTAGCCTACTTGCTTAGAATCGCCATAGAGAATGAACAGTGGAAAACACCTTAAAAAAATATTTCCTAATGTATTAATGCCACTTAAATTGACGTAGTTTGGGGACATATTATCTATTTATTAATATTCTGCAAATTATAAGATGTATATTAAGCTTTGGAGACTGGTGACGATATTTTAGTTTTAAAGTTGATGAATCACGTCGGCCGCATCTGGTCCGTGTGCGGGCCCGCGGGCCGGCAATTGAATAGCCCTGCTCTAGGATGTTCTTCTCAAGGGAGACCTTAGATTTGACAGAACAATCTGAAAATATCTGTTTTTCTAGTGACCTTAGAGCTTAGGCTATACAACAATATACCCTCAATTATGATGTTCCTCTCAAGGGTGTCCTTGAGTCCATCAAGAGCACTGAAGTCGTTGACTTTGAACTTGTGCTTTTCCACAGGCTTGGATGCAATGAACGCCAGCTCTTCATCAGAAACGTCTCCAACCTGTAAGATTTCAAGATGTCAGACAAAAGTAATATAAGTCAGGAAAAGGTAATATCTATTGGCCATAATTTTAAAAATGAAACCCAGCCAAACATATTTCTGTGATATATTCCATGAAATTTTAAGATAAAGCCTCCAACCTGGAGGCCTAAAACTTATACAAAATATGTCCAGAACCATAGTAACATTAAGAAACGTGACTTGAAACATGTGTAGATCTGCAGAAAAATGTATACCTCATAATCTGTTTTATGACTGGGAGACAATTCCAATCTAATGCCAAACAAATTGTTTTCATAGATATCAAACCACACAATTTAGAATACAATATTTGAATGTACATAGTGAGATCTTACCCCAATAGCATATCGAACAATATTTTTCTTGGCTGCGTTTTCAATCGCAGACTCCAGGTGTTCTGGATCAGATGACATCCCATCCGTGATGACGATGAGAACCCTGCTGGCTTGAACTCTGGCCCCAGCTCCCTCTGTGAACACTTGAAAGCTGTGGACATGTATGGATAACGCATTATAAACACATTATGAATGTGCTATAAAGCCTTCATTACATCTCATGATTATTCATAACCAAGATAAACTGCATCTTAGCTGAGATTGAAAGTGAACATGGAGGAGTACATTCAGTTATTTCCCATTTCCAATGCCAAAGGCAGCATTACATTTAAAGGGGGCATAGGATGGATGAAAGGAGGTATTATACCTTGAGCATAACTTTACAGTAAAGGATTTATCCGGAGTGAATCAACACATAGTCCTACTGTTTCAGCTGTGTGATTAACCAAATTTTGTGCAACGCAAACTGAGATGGCGAAACAGCAGCTAACGGTAAGTGAAGCGGGGCATATTAAAACAAAACCTATAAGTTTTATATATATATATATATATATATATATATATATATATATATATATATATAGGGCAATTCCAGCGTTATGGACGTGACATTTTCATGCATTATTGATGAACAAAATGCCACATAACCTCCGCAAACCTAGCAGTATTTCAAAATTTTTATTCATCATTCTTATGCAAACTCCGATGGCTGAATATAGGCAAACAATAAAAATTATATCATGATTTACATTATAAGAATATGGAGGGCCTTATCAATTTGCGTTAGTGGATGTGACGAACACACGGACAAAACTTGTGATGAGAGCAGTTAGTTTTTGCTGTGTAGTGTGTGACAATTTCTATCAGAAATAGGTTAAATATCTACTACATTCACAACCAAAGAGGACACCTCAGTAAAGACAGAGAAAGACTTAATTTCAAATTTCAAATGTAAAAAAGTTGGTTTCTCATTGGGAGAAATGGCTGTTATGGATGTGACGTTATGGACGTGACGCCTGGAAAAATCCTTCCAAAACGATACAAAACTATTGTGAATGGTGGATATTTTAACCTACGACGACAGAAATAGTCACATACAACACAATAAAAAATAACTGATAGCATTAACAGTTTTGTCCGTGTGTTCATCACATCCACTTATGCCCATTGATAAGCCCCTCCATAGACTTACATTATAGCTGAATAGGGTAAAAATTTTAACAAACAGATATCCTTTCATGAAACTTGCATCAGAATATGAATATTTACATCGAGACAATACTTCTTGGTATTGCAGAAGTTTTCTGAAAGAATTTGTATGTCCATGTAGGTGAGACTTAAAGTTTTAAGGTGAGGTTTACTTTTTCGCTGGAATTGCCCATATATATATATATATATATATATATATATATATATATATGCATATGCCTGCTTCACTTACCATTAGCTGCCGTTTCGCCATCTTGGTCTGCATAGCATTCCGAATAAATCCTGATCAACTAACTAGCATATATGAATACAACTGTATGTTAAGGCTCCTTGCTGGCGTAGTCCTCATAATGGAGACCATTAACAACTCACACAGTGTTGTTAATGGCTTTAGCAGTGTATGTCAGCAATCCTTCTTGTTCAATCTCCATAATGGCTTTCTCCCAGTCCTTTGCTTCTTTGTGGTGGTTAAATTCTGTAAAGTTTATGTGTATTTCATAGTCATTGGAATACTGTGCGATGGCAAACTGCAAAAAAACAAACAAACAAAAAAGGGAATGGAGTCATATATCAATCAGTCAAGTCAGTCATGGCCAGTTTACGTAGCACGGTTTGAAATAGCCTAAGGTTGACCAAATTGTAATAAAACTAAAATGTACATACTGTATACACAATAGAACATACATAAAAATCATGTAATATAGCAGTGATGTGCCAAGACCAGAATATAAGATCCAATATGTTGTGTCTGTTTCTCTTTACCTGCATGTCCTTGTCAATGAACTTCTTAATCAGGTTGATCACAAATCTCTTCATTGTCAGAAATTGAAACGCAAGCAAGCTGGCTGAACCATCAAGGAGAAAAACAATATCAACTCCGGATTGACAATCTGTTTTTGGATTGGGGGGGGGGGAGAGAGAGAGAGAGAGAGAGAGAGAGAGAGAGAGAGAGAGAGAGCGCTGAACAGATCAACATGCCATGACAGGTTTTTTTTGTTGTTGTTGTTTTTTTTTCAACCACTAGAGGATGCTGTTTTCCTTTGACATCTATCAGCTATTTGATATCTATCGGCTATTTAACCGATTAAGCAAATAAATTAGCCAAGAAAAATAGCCGGAAATGTTGCCTGCCGTGGATTTAAGAGATATACAGTGTATGTCCAAATAACTGTCATATAATACAGTAGGCTATATCAGAGGTATCTGAGCTATATAGATACAGACGGCAAGTCCGGGCACGCCCATAAAATCAGCTCCTCGTGTCCCCCATGTGGGGGAAAACAACCCCTAAATTAGTGAAGGAGTCAATGGCATGCTAAGCTACAAGTTACACTGAGCACCATCTACAAGGAGCCAGACACATTTTTGAGGGCAATGCCTGAAGGTAGTAATGATGGTCAGATGGTCCGATGTGAATTCTGAACTTGACACCCCTCCAAACGCGATACTGATGACAATTTAAATGATGTTTGTTAGCTTCATTAGCTTGCTAACTAGCCAGCTTCATTGATCACCACAGTAAATGTAGCTAACTTTAGCTTGCTTAACTGAGCTAATCAGACTTGTGATTGAAAGTTGCTTTACTTTTGACAGGAGCAGAGACGGCTCATGACATTTCTGTTAGTGTAACTGCAATAAACTAATGATGGAAAAATTATTTTAGTCTAAACACAAGTAGGCAAACAGGTCATGATTAGACAAAGCATATAATATGGACATTGTTCAATTTTACTTAGAGAAAGTTACTTAACAATAAAAGATCGCTACCTTGTCCATTCACCATAATGTTAAATTGGCCTCTGTTATCCCCCACGCTGACTCCACCCTCGCATTTTGGGGGCGTTAATCGTACTTGCCGTCTGTATCTATCATATTGATTGATTGTTAAATTGTATTGGAGGTGTTGTCTCGTCATGCCACACCTCTAAGAGCTGGGGGTGTGTGGCCACTAATTTTCAGGGTATCATTGATGCTGAAACAAATCCCTCCAAACAAAGGGAGGCTTTCACACTCCATGAGGATAGTGGGACCACAGACCTGATAAAAAGTGAGATATGGAGGGAGGGAGGGAGAGAGGGAGAGAGAGAGAGAGAGAGAGAGAGAGAGTCAAAAAGAGAAAAAAGTTGATTGTGGTGGTGCTACACATTGACATTTATATGGATGTATATTTACGAAAGACTATCAGGGTGATGATGCAAAAGTTCACATCAAGGGAAACAATGATGTGTGAAAACAAACATCCTGTTTTACTGTCAGAAAAAGGAGAGAATTGGCGATATCTCACCACGGCAGTGGAGCCTGTCTCTCCGCTTGTCATTGTGAGGCCCAGAGAGAGGTTAGCTGCAGAGCTAGGCACTGTTTCAACACACCCAGAGTCCAGTGAGTCATCACACTTGCAATGACACAAGAATGACTGTCCAGTCTAGACATCCATTTATCAAAAGTATAGTTGCTAAGTTTACAATGCAATTTCCCATTGTCAACCAACTCAGTTGCTAAGTGGTTAGCAACTATGCTTTTAGGAAATGGACGCCAGGCATGAGTATTACATTGCTTTCGCCCATTAGTGTTGTTGTTACCTAGCCAGGCGAAGGCCGCCTACTGACTCTGCTTTTCTTCAGTTTAAAACACATTTACAAGATTGAAGACTAACTGGTTACATATAACTATGGTTGCACTTTAGTTACAATAACTAAGTAAAATTTACATATCAAAATAATTACATGATTCCCTTTGAACTAGCAAAGTTACAGCAAGCTAATTTGTCAAATTAATAGCCTACAAATAACAGTAAAATTGCTATTAAAAGCCCCCGCTTGCAACATTTAGGTAAAATTGATAAATGACATGTTCCGGAGTAAAATGATCCCCTTCACGAGATTGTCTGACCCTGACTTTCTGTTGTTTGTGAAAGACTGTACAAAATGTCACTCTTATCTCAATCAAAATGTTGTGTCCGTCTTTTTGACCCATTCAAATGTCAAGCAGCAGGCATGAAAGCTGGGGGGTATTCACCTTCTATCTGCAGAGGTGTACAGCTAGGCCTACTGGTTGAGAGCTTGCACTGGTAAGCTTGTCCTCTCCCATTGCTGCTGTACTGCTCTAGAGGAGCAGTCACCAGGAGACTGGGGGCACAATATTACAGTAATGTGTTAGCACAGGAACAGAGTAGTTGTTATGGTACATGAACAAGCAGAAATCATATTGATAATGGCATACATGGACTCACATACAACGGCCTGATATATATTTAAGACCCCAAGCACTGTTTGCTTAGCCTGATTTGATCATCAGCTTTTACATTGTTTCACTTAATGCAAAGCGTCTGAAACATCTCCATTGGCATCCTCTCTAGAGGGTGCTATGCAATGTTTTGAAACATTTAGCTACAGTTCGTTTAAAACGCATATAAAAAAAGAATTTTTAAAATTATCTTTGTTACGCCTGGGCCGGGAATTGAACCCGGCCGCCGGCATGCAAGTCTGGTGAGTAAACCACTGTTCCGTTCCACAGGGAATGACAACTCAAGTGCAGAGGAAGTGTTGAAAAGCAGAAAAGTATATTTAATGTCAAAAATTTAACGCTCAGAAGAACACCAATGCAGGGCAAAAACAGGGCAAAAGTAGAAAACCAAAAATTCAGGCAAAAGTGAAAAAAAGCCAAAAATAGCAGTCCAAACAAAGTATTCAAAAGGCACAGTCCAAACAAAGAGTTCAAAAAGGACAGACAAGCTAAAGGCAAAAAACAGGACCAAACGGAGCACTCACCTGACAAGACAATTACAAAAATGGCGGGAACACAAAATGAGGGGAGGAGATAAGGAGCACATGGAACAATATCAAACAAAAATACAAGGAACACATGGCCACTAGAAGCCAGAAATGTCCAGAAACATAGCAATCTTAACTCGAGGTTGATGATATCTGGGCACAATATCGTGGCTTCAGTTTCTCACTCTGTTCTGTCTTCTGTGTCGGTGAAAACCAAACTATAGCCCACTGTCCCTGTGTGTCTGGGGGAAAGAAATGAAATGAACGGAGCCAGCAGGCGGTGTTCGCCTGGCTAGCCTGAAAAGCCACACTAGAATATAAAATTAATTGATAACCACAGACATCCCGGCCTGTAAAGAACGTTGTTACAAGGTTGGTTGGTGCCTTTATGTATATTGGAGCCTCTATTGTACAGTTATGTCTATGTATATCTACTAATTGTACCGTATGTGTACATTATATTTCTATTATTTGTACAGAATACAATGTCTATTATTATGTGTATAGAGAGCACCTGTCAAAGTCAAATTCCTTGCATATATTAATATTGGCCAATAAATCTGATTCTGATCAATAGTCTGACCATGACTGATAGACCCTTGAGTACGACGCTACAGCCAATCAGAGCAACTAACGAGCCGATTCAAACAATGCTAAGCCCGCCCATCAACACCCTGGCCGCATAGAGAGTTGTGATTGGCTAAACACCAAGATGTCTGAATATAACCTAGAGAGTTGTGATTGGCTAAACAGCACTGATGTCTGAGTACAACCTATGTCTCATGGCTAGACATACTCGCTGAGCAAATCAATTTGTTACTGGTAGGGTACGTCTAAAGGTTCTCAAAGTGCGGCCCGCGGAAATGTTTCTGGCGGCCGCAATAAAATCTGATAATGTCTGTAACTGTTAAAACTGTACATTGCTTTGAAAGAATCATCATTATCCATTGTTTATTCAGGGAAAAATGACTGAGCATCAAGCTCTTTTACAGCATTGCCCTGATTTGACAATAAAAAAAAGATGCAAGCAAACAAAATTACACAAGGAAAACAAAAAGACAAAAGGAGAAAAGAAAAAAAAAAGAAAAATAGGAATAAAATGAATTTAAAAAATCAATTCAAAAACAAGAACACTTATGTACAGGATTCATATCAATTATCAATGCTTTAAATTTGTCTGCAGACACAAGTTGGTTCAGTTTTAAAACTTCCTTTAGCTGGTTCCACTTATTTGGTGGAAAAAACTGAAAAGCCAGTTTCCCAACCTCAGATTTAACTGTAGGTGTTTCAAAGGTTATAAAACCATGGGACCTTGTATTGTGTGAGCTGTCTCTAATTCTTAAAAGTGAAGACAGGTAAGGAGGTAGTTTACCCTGCAATGTCTTATAAATAAACAGGAGGCAGTGTCTTTCCCTCTTTTCAGTGAGGGAAGACCATCCTACACCCTCATAGAGTTTACAGTGATGAGTTTTAAAACTATCACCAGTTATAAAACGAAGAGCACTGTGATTAACCTTGTAAAGAGCCTTCAAAGAAGAAGGAGCTGAGTGCATCTAAAGAATATCACCATAGTCTAGAACAGACAAAATAGTGGATTGAATAATGGACTTTCTATTTTCTAGTGAAAAGCTAGCCTGACATAGCCCAACCATAATACTGCTGTTCATCCGTATTCATGGTCTGGGGGTTCTTTAACCTGACGCGATTATACTGCGGAGGGAGGGCATTCACTTCTGGTTTGAAACTATTGGACAGCTCGTCTAATCAGCTTCGCTTATTGGCCGGTAGACTCTCTACCGATGTAAACACGCCCCAGAGGACCGTTCCCAGACCATGGATACGGATGAACATTCGTATTATGGGCGGGCTATGTCAGGCTAGTGAAAAGCATGACCTAATCCGATAGCACCTAGCTTAATTTTCACCTTCTTTGTAAGCTCAAGCACATGAGTTTTAAAAGAAAGCTTATTGTCAAGCCATATACCAAGATATTTATATTGGGTAACTTGCTCAATTTGAGTTCCTTGAAGGGAACATACAGTAAAGGCAGGCACGGACTGAACAGTCTGGCATTTGGGCACATGCCAGAAGGGCCGCGACCCTTTAAATACTCATCGCGGCCCTTCCAATACTCGTTGCGGCCCCATAATCATATGTTTGTGAACTATGTATGCAAATATCACGCTGTCTGCGTTCAAAGTTCTATTCAGATTGCATTCCACTAACACCGTTTCGCTATTTATACCACTGACACTGCCATACATTACACACGGACGGTGGCATCTTGATGGGTGGGTCTCATTATGTTTCATGTTGTATTTTTCCTGAATATATATTCCAATGATGTAAAAGTGTTCAAAATAAAAAAAAAAATCTATACCCATTTATATTTTGCTTTTGTTTGAGACAACTGTAGTAAAGCATTGCTTTGTGGGATTTTTATTCAGTCCTCCGTTTCCTGACTGACGATAAACTTCCTGTGAGCACTAGGCTACGGTGTGTGGCGGGCAACAAATAGAAGTGTCCCATAAATTCAAGGTTGTTGTCACTGAAAACACGGTGTTCTGTTCGAATCATGGTTCGAATCTATGTCGTAGTATCTATTATGCCGGCTTCTTGGCTTGCTTGGAAGAAGACCATTAAGAAGTGTGTTGTTTTGTCTCTGCAATCGCCAAGAAATCACAAGGCCATTCACACATGGAATAGCACGCAGAGCTCTCTCGCCCACACAAATATGGATATTAGAAGATGTGTTGCACCGCCCGACGCTACGAATAAGACCAGGTAGGGGCTGAAGGATTTCCATTAATAATCATTGTTTGTGTCCGCCGTGACACTTTTTTTTATTTCACGTAAGGTCGCGTTTCTACTGTCATAAGCCAGTCCGTGGCTAGTCTCGCTACTAGCCAAGGTGATGTGATCTGTAAACCTTTTTAGCTTGTGGTAATCTGGGGGCTGTTGTAGTTTTTCTTATTCGTACTGTATTCTTAACTTCATGACTTGGTAATGGGCTCTCGAATTGGTGGCTTGTCTTGCTGAAATACATTTTAGTAGCCATATCGATGTAGCCTACGGTATGTTGTTTTGCGTTCAGCTCTGGACTGGTTAGCATAGAAGTTGGACTGACTCCCACTCATAGTCTTGTCATCATATAGCTGGGCCACTGTCCACTGGACAGCGTTAAGAAGGGGCTTTTGCGTAAAGAAGCGGTGCGGGAGCAAAGCGGACATCAAAAGTGGTTGGTTCATTGATTGTATAGTGTGTGTGTGTAGGCACGTTGATGCTTGCCTGGTGCCTGTTGTTTAAAGGTCGGTTTCTGAAACTTCAGTGTTTACTAGGCCTACTATTTTATTAATAGTCACAATTTCTCTCTGTGTGGGGCGGGCCAACGAGTGCAGAGTGCGCTTGTTATAACGCACCGTTTTCGACGTGTAGGATGCACCATGCACCTAGTTCTAGTAGGAGGATGCACCTTGTGTTTACCAATGTGTTTTCATGTGGTGCGCGGTCACCAAGTTGTTGCAACTTCCGCAAAGTGGTGTGTGTGTGTGTCTCTCTCTGTGTGTGTGTCTGTGTGTGCGTGAGGGGGGGGGTACTGGGGGGTCTTGGGGCCGCGGGGCCGCGTTGTGGGTCAAAATGCCAGGGCCGTTTCTCTATCCCAGTCCGTCACTGAGTAAAGGTATTAAGATCACACAATCTTGATCTGGTAAAAAGCATGAATTTAGTCTTAGTTTCATTCAGAACAAGTCTAAGGCTTTTAAAGGAATTCTGAACATAGTTAAATGCACACTGGAGATATGACACAGCTTTCTCTATGGATTCTGCACAAGCATAAAGGATTGTATCATCAGCATAAAAATGAAACTTACAGTGTTCTAGTGAAGCACATACATCATTAATGTGCAGGGTAAACAATAAAGAGCCCAAAATTGAGCTTTGTGGCACACCATTTCTTAACCCTACAACCTCTGAAGTCAATCCAGACACATTCACACATTGTGTTCTTTCAGAAAGATAGTCATGAAACCATCTAAAAGAACCTTGGTCAAAACCCAAAAAAGATAGCTTTTCAAGGAGGAGACCATGATTAACAGTATCAAAGGCCTTTGATAAATCAATAAATAAGGCTGCACAGTGTTTCCTAGAATCTATAGCAGTAGCTATGTCATTTACTACAGCAGTGGCAGCTGTAATGGTGCTGTGGCCAGCTCTGAATCCAGATTGATAAGGATTTAAGATATTATGACAAGACAGAAAGGAAACAATTTATTCATTTACAAAGGACTCCAACAATTTTGCTAGGCATGGTAACTTGGAGATTGGTCTGTAGTTGTTCAAATCATTAACATCTCCTCCTTTATGTAGAGGGGTGACTAATGCTGATTTCCAAACCCCAGGGATAGAACCAGAGAAAAGTGACACATTAAAAATGTGAGTTAGAAGTTCAGCAATGACAGGAGCTGCTAGCCTCAAGAGATGAGGGTCTAACTGATCTGTACCCACTAAGCTTTTCATGCACTTGGAATTATGCAATGCATAGAGAACTTCAGATTGGCATAATGGCTTGAATGAAAAATGTAGAGGCAAATGCAGAATTGCTCTGTATAGAAGCAGTCTGGTCTAAGCCACACTGGTCTAGGCCTTGTGACACATCCCCAACACAAAACTGCTC
>JAODXP020001531.1:0-22488 GCA_027497455.2 Sardinella longiceps | reverse complement strand
TCTGAATAAATAGTAATAAATAGCAAGATATGTTTCGTTTATGTTAAGTGCTCACCTGGACCACAATAGTAGAACAATGTATTCGCGTACACAGCTATGTAACGAGAGGGCCAACCATACAACTTCCAGACAAGTCAAGTGATAAGGATACAAAGTAAGAGAAGAGAACACAGCAAGTCTCACAGCACACGTGAACACTAGGAAAGTATAATAATATGCAAAATCACGCAGGCGGCATGCCTTGTTGCACACGTCTAGTATATTAGGTGTAAAATCACACAATTAAGTACTTGTGGATAAGCTGGTAGATGGCCCAAGCGCCCGATAAATAGGCTGAGGTAGTGAACACAAAAAGAAAGAAATAATAAACAAAACAAAAACTAAAAGACACGCACAAGGAAAACACTAATGGCTCTCTCACAACCTATTTTCCAAACAAAAATAACACTTGGGAAAAACAGTGGTCAATAGGCAACACAGGGTTCTTGTCACATCTAAAAAGAACAGGAAAACAAAACATTCAACACGGCAGCAATAGGCGTGTAAACATTAAAATGTACAACCCCCTTCAAGCGTGCCACTTTAAGTGGCATAGCATTCAGACACACAACACTCAGACATGACTATTGCTAAGTGTATATGTACCTTATTGAATGGGCTAAGTCAGCACCATAGGCCCAGGGAGAGACAGAAAGGGTGCTTGCTCATGCAGGCCCCCCTGGCTTGGGTTAACACGTTTCCTAAATAGGGACAACAGTGTTTATTAGTTGGTTACCAACCTACTAAACTGGATGTCAACCCGTCTAATAATCCCCCCCATATACCTCACTGAAGAGTCCAACTGCACACGCAGCTAATCAATCGAGGGAGAGATAGAGAGATAGCGATAGAGAGTGTGTGACTCTATGGAAGTTGCCGCTAGTGTGCGTCCTGAGCGGATAGAGAAAATAACGTTATCAATGCGCTGTGAAGCGTACTAGACATTGGCCATAAAACATAGCTGTTTATGCCCAATCTACCTTAATGGACGACTGCACACTTCCAACAGCCAGACGGGAAAGCGGAGCAACACTGAGAAGGGATAGTCACAGGGGCAAACTTTCTAAAAGAAGAAATTGTTTACGTGAGAGACTATCGGTCCGCATCAGCGGTGGATAAGGAACGTCATATGAAAAACAAAGTGCTTACGTTCTTAACGGTGGCACAACACCGGACAAACTGCACTGGCTCAATACAGTCCGGGCTGTTCACTACGGGAGCAGTCAAGCTATAACAAGAGGTTTGTGTTGAAAAGATACACTACGGGATATGGTCATAATACTATGAAAGTGCTGAAGTTAACAAACCAAAGGGAAACAGAAACCTACCAGCGTTCTTCCAGCGACAGACAACGAGCACCCACGCGCCAAACAATTCAAGTAACCGACATTGTTTAACTAAAAAGGAAACTACGTGGATATCACCACCCCCCCGGTGGGCGTGCACCCGATGCCGTCGGCCAGCCTCACCACATTCGCCCCTTACTGAAAATGTTCCCCGTGTCTGAACAGTCAACCTTGCCACATATGTATTTGCTTGCTGATGTTGTTTGCAAAATCTCTGAACTTTTTGTAGTTATGACAATACACACATGCATTTCTATTCTGTTAAGGCGAGACACGGCAGGTGAAAACATCGATTTTTCATGACCTGGTCAAATTTGAGATTTTGTGATAGTTTACATCCTAAACATGTAATCTTTCACTTAGTTGCACAAAAATTGTTCAAATTACACATTTAGGTGTTTATTTCATTACATTTTGTCGACTTGCGCAAGTAAATTTTACCGGAGATTCACTAAAAGCAGAGCCCGTTTACGGAGAGCCCCACCACTCTCCATTCACCCCCATTGTACCGGTTTTTGGCTGCAGTTCACCTAGGGGGCGATCGCGGGCGAGTCCAAAATACCTGGGGCCCTATGGAGCTACATGGCTAAATGTACTGTTTATACCCATTAGACGTCGGGAACCGTCAGATTTGAATTTATTTTTTGCAAGTTGGACATAGATTAGCCATAAAAAGTGAATTAACAAACATCCACACCCTCTCAGTTTTTCACAACGTGAGCCTGTTTTGCCTGTGCCTCGCTAGCATTATGCTAACTGGCCAGCTGCGTGAGGGCTGGTGAGGGAGAAATGAGGAGGAATGAGGAGACTGCATGTCGATGTTATAGCGAACGAAAGCACCTAAAAATTTTGTTCCACGATTATTTATACAATCTCTGCCCCCTGTATCCTAAACAGTATTGCAATTTTAAGACAAAAAATGATATTAAAAGAAATGTAGGAATTTGTGGTACAGCTCCATTGAACCCAAGCCATTTTGGACTCGCCCGCGAGCGCCCCTAGGTGCAATACCACACCGGAAGTGTTCCGAGAGTGAAAATTCTCCCCTTATTAGAATTTCTCTGCTAAAAGTTAGCATTCTTACGCTTAGTTTCACATCGCGAGTTCTGTCATTTATATTGCATGCCGTGGCTCGTTGGAAAGGTCTAGTTCCCAGGATTGACGTTGTGTACTCATATGGATATTTCCGTTGTATAAACCACCAATCGTGAATTTGCATAGGTCAAAAACTGACTCTCATTGGCTGAGCTCGAAATCCGACCACGCGATTGGTTAGAACCCGTCACGTGGGATGCTCTGACGCTTCCTAGTTAGCTCAGTGGCAGTGCCTATCGCCAATCTCCTCGCAGAAGCGCAAGGATTTAAAACTTCTAGACACTAAAGTTGACTCTGGTAAGAACATCTAAAGCACATTGAATCAATAAAATTGTTCATGAAATGCATTTGAACAGTATATCATTACGTAAGACACCATAAAGAAACCCTAGAGTTCATGCAGCCAAAATTGAGTGACTATCGTGAAACAGTAGCCTGTTTGTTTATACAATTGAATGAAGTTGTCAGCAGACTTTTTGCCCAAAATGTGCTTGATATAACCTGCAATTTAACATCGATGCAAAGAATAAGGGGTGTTATTCCCGTTTGCACATCAAGGGCAGTGTGTGAGAGGGTGTCAAGTACTGCAGAAGTGTACATATTAGACGTCTCCAAGTGGTAACGTTAGACACACGCACGCGAGGTCATTTGCCCTTGCCAAACAATTCGGTCTTTAAGTCCGACGTCATAAACAACCTTCCGGGTCCTAAGCTTCGTCGCGCAACTTTTGACAGACTGACTGAGTGACTGATTGACTGAAAATGGCTGAGCCTGTCAGCCTCTTTACGATCACCTCATTTTTCAGTGAGGCACCTCTACGAGTGAAGAAGGGTCTTAACTCTTTTAACTCGGGACGTGTCTTATCTGTTGCTGTGCAGCCAGGGGGGATATTTAAGGGAAAGGTTCAGGCTTCAATGAAAAAAAACATTTACGAAGTTGAGGTGAGTTAGTCTAGCTAACGTTAGCGTCTGACAGTCAGCATTTGATAGAAATGTATGTGTTCTTTGATCCATACTTGCTTAAACCAACTGTATGGAAGTTAATTACCACCAGTATTTACAGCATTTATAGCATGTAATTAGCTGTTAGCTGTGAACATGTAGGCCTAACGATAGAAAAGTTAGTCAACAATAATACACAAGGAGTGACAGGATACAGGCACCATGTCCTGACAAGATCCTGTAAAAGCTACGCCAGGCTGGCCTTCATAGTTTACCGTTTGGATGTTCTCAGTTAGCCTATGTCTAAGATATGAAAAGTAGACAAGTAAGACATATGCATTAAACCTATTTAAGTTGTAAGTGAATGAAGACCTAATTGACATAACATTCTGAGGGATAGCTAACGTTAGCGTCTGACAGTCAGCGTTTGACAGAAATGTAGGTTGGTATGTATTCTTTGATCCATTGCTTAACTGTATGGAAGTTAATTACCTACAGTATTTACAGCATTTATAGCATGTAATTAGCTGTTAGCTGTGAACATGTAACGATAGAAAAGTTAGTCAACTGCAATACACAATGAGTGACAGGATAGCCTACAGGCACCGGTACGATGTCCTGACATGATCCTGTAAAAGCTACGCTAGGCTGGCCTTCATAGTTTACTGTTTGGATGTTCTCAGTTAGCCTATGTCTAAGATTATGAAATGTAGACAGTAAAACATAGGCATTAAACCTATTGAGGTTGTAAGTGAATGAAGGATAGCTAGAGTTAGCGTCTGACAGTCAGCGTTTGACAGAAATGTATGTGTTCTTTGATCCATATGCTTAACTGAATGGAAGTTAAGCGGTTAGTGTGAACATGTAACGATAGAAATATTAGTCAACAGCAATACACAATGAGTTTTTTCAATACAGATACATGTTGAGGGACAGGCAGTGACTTTTAGCAGCTGTCAGTGCCCAATTGGTAGAGACAAATGCCATCATATGGCTGCCGTTTTGATTTGGGTGGAGCGCAATGTCTCCCGCACCGACGTGGAATGTGTGTGGAAGAAGAGGAGCGCACCGAAAACGGACGATATCGCCGCAAAGAGAGTGGCAGAGATGGCACCGTCCACATCGCGAGGTAAGAAGTCCCCCTATTTTTTTGTTTTTATTTTTATTTTTTAATGAATGCTCGTGTTGGCCGGTCCTAATCATTCTTGATTGTGTAGTGCGAGGAAATGAAATTGTGCGTAAAAGACGCATGGAGCAAGCAGGTGGTGGCGTAACTTTGTATGGGACATGCTGCAATAATGCTCCTGTAATCTTTCTAACACCATACCCATACTGTAATTACAGCTGGAATTAAAAGACCTGTCAGTGAAACAGATAAGGATTGGGCCCGGGCTTCACTGGAGCAGCTTGGACGTTTCACAGGGATGGGGTGGATTTTGAGTCCAGATATACCTCAGGTAACAATATCCATCTTATGGCTTCATGCCTATAACCAGTTTGTTGTAAAATGTTTTTCCTGAGTGTACATATACACTGTACTATACACTACAAAATTATTATATTTTAGCACACTACTGATGTCTCAGGAGAAGTAAAGCATTTATTGGTAATTTTTTTTTTTGATAATATGACATTGTGCTTGCATGCAGACTCTTCCTCCAAAGACGTTTGAGGGAGTAGTGAGCAGCCCTGGTTTTGCCGATGCCACGACGAAAGCTGATTATATCCTGTCGTCCCTTGCTGTCAATGACCAGGAAAAACAGCAAGTAGAGAGGGCCACAATCGGACAGGGCAAGAACGCATTATGGTAAGAAAGTGTATAATTAAAACCAAAGTAGTGAAACATATTCACGCACGTTCCCCCACCACACACACACTATACCTTTATTATGGTTTAATTTCTTTTCTATTTTTCCATAAAGGTCAGCATACCGGATGAGACGGCTAACAGCCAGTAATTTTGGTTTGGTCCTGGCTGCGGTCAAGCGGAGTTCCTACCCTCCATCCTTGTTCAAGACCCTGCTCGGGCAATATAGCTTGAAGGAAGGCGCAAAAGTACGTTTGGAGATTGTTGACATGAAATGCGCTATTTGGGTAGTACACCTTTTATTTTAATATTATGTAAAATTAAGTATTGTGTCATTTGTATTTTGTCTTTCCTCAAGGCATGTGATTGGGGAATCCTCCATGAGCCAAAGGCCAAAGAGCTGTACATGCAGCGTACTGGTAACGTCATCCAGGAAAGGGGCTGTTCCTGTCAGCAAGCGGTCTGCTCGGTGGCTCTCCAGACGGCACCATCTCAGATGACCTCATCGTCGAGGTTAAATGTCCATGGTCAGCCAGAACACAGACGGTCCTGCAGGCAGCAGAGGGCAAGCAGTTTTTCTTGCAGCTGGATAGAGCAGGTACTCTTCAAATAAAGCGGAACCACCACTACTGGCATCAGATCCAAGGCAATATTCTTCTCACCGGAGCTAGTAGTTGTAACTTAATTGTATGGACTCCCCTTGACCTTGTTGTCTTGCCAGTGCCCAAAGACCCAACATGGGCTGTAAATATTGACATCCTTGAAGATTTTTACAAATATCAGTTCCTACCCCATATATTATCTCAGTTGTTTTAATTGTTCTGACAAAATCTGTTCATCCTCATGTCCTTTTTCAAGTTCTACAAATAATTCCTTAAATCAGTTTTGATCATTTCATGTTTAGTTCAGGTTGAATTGATCATCTTTACAAATATCTATACAACCTGAATAATGTCTGTTCATGTTTCAGTTTAGGTTGAATTGTTCATCTTTACAAATCTCAGTTCAGGTTGAATTGTTCATCTTTACAAATCCCTATACAACCTGAATAATGTCTGTTCATGTTTCAGTTCAGGATGAATTGTTCATCTTTACAAATCTCAGTTCAGGTTGAATTGTTCATCTTTACAAATCCCTATACAATCTGAATAATGTCTGTTCATGTTTCAGTTCAGGTTGAATTGTTCATCTTTACAAATCCCTATACAACCTGAATAATGTCTGTTCATGATTCAGTTCAGGTTGAATTGTTCATCTTTACAAATCCCTATACAACCTGAATAATGTCTGTTCATGATTCAGTTCAGGTTGAATTGTTCATCTTTACTAATCTCTATACAACATGAATAATTTCTGTTCATGTTTCAGTTAATTTACAACTCTGTTCAAACAAATATTTAATTCAGGCTTTATTGTTAATTTATTATTTCCAGTCAATTCACTTTGCCTGTTTATAAAGTTTGTATGAATAAATTAAGACTTGATCATCATTGAAGAAAGAGTGCTTTATATGTGGTAATACCTGTAGAATTGGCATACAATAAGTGTTATGTATAAACAAAGACAAAAAACACAGACACATAGTAAATTTTGGCAAACACATATTTACTCAATCTCTCGCAGTATGGGTGTTTGCAGGTTTGTTAAGCACACACAAACCTTAAGTATCTTGTTCACATTTTTTTTGAATTGATGTGGTATGTGTTGGAGGACTCTGAAAATCTTAAGCCTTTGAATAGACCGCTCCACATGAATCCTGGCTTTGGAGATCAGCCTGTTGTTGTTGACTTCCTCCTGGGTAAACTGCCCATTTACTAAGAAGGATGGAATGTTGAGGGAAACTCCTTCCGGCAGAATGTCCCGTATGGTGAACCCCTTGTCTGCCATGAGCATATCCCCAGGTTGTAGGTGCTGAAGAAGGCCACAGTCGGCAGTGATGGCCTTGTCCGACGCACTTCCTCCATACAGGTCACTGGAGAAGGTAATTACACCATTGGGAGCCACACCAATCAGTGCCTTCAGGGTGGTGTGTCCCTTGTACTGGCTATAGAGGTGGGACTGGGTGTCAAGGGACTCGGTGTTCGACACGGCCACTTCTGTGCAGTCTAGCACCATCCGGCAATTCGGAAATGGGTGGAAGCACTCGGGCAGGGACGAAAGGTTCTTTGCTCTTGTTGGGATATTACTCTCCATGAACCCGACATACAAAATATCATACAAGGCACTGACAATGGTCAAGAAGATGTTAGTTACCGTTGCTGTGCTGCAGTTGAATCTTGTAGCAAGGTCCACATGGCCAGAATTTAATTTTAATTTCATTAAGGTTAGGAGCAATTGGTCGATGAGGGGAATACTTTGGACTGTCCAATTCGAATGGTACTGAAGCTCAAATTTGGATAGGAGACCTTCTAGAAACAGGACAGTGGCGGCATCTGGTAAACCAGTGAAATACTGAACCCTGTCAGCGTTGGTGGCAATTTGGCTAAATGAAAATGTTTGCTTTTGTTTGTCCAATTGCTTTTTCAATTTCTCATTCTCCTCCCTGAGGATCGAATTCTCCACTTCAAGCTCAACAAAACTTTTTCTGGTGATCGGCTGGGTTTCTTGATCAGAGCTCACAGTTGGAGGACAGGCAGGAGGCACTGTTTTTTTCTTGTTAGGGGGAGGGCTGGGGAAACTGAATGTTTTCCCATCATTCCATGGAAATCTGGATGGTCCAGCAGCTTTTCCATCAGGAAAGTGCCAACTGCAGACCCTGGAGTTACAGGTTGGGGTGAAGTTTTCACGCCTACAAAAAAAAAGAAAGAAAGAAAGAAATGCATGAAATTAGTAATCAGCACTGTAACGGCAACAGCCATTGAAAAATAAATCTATCTGTCAAAAATAAATCTATCTGTCTATCTGTCCATTTACCCATATCCACTTCCTTCTGACATCTTATGACAGCGCGAAAATAGATCCGGTGGTCATTCCACTCAAAGGTGGGACCATTTTTTCACGAGTTACGAGTTGTGGGATCTAAAGTTACTGCAAGATCGAGTAGCATAACTTAACAACCTAGCCTATGTAAAACACTTCAGAAGCAGTTGCATTTTTACTGCTGTTAAATGAACCATCCTTTACGGTAGTTGATAGTTTTACTAGGCACTGCAAGGACCTCGACGCTAAAGCTAAGGTTTACTCACTAACGCTGGTGTTGGCATGCATGGTTGGGCACATCGGCTAGGTAAGTAGTTGTGTATTTTCCATTCTGCCCGCTGTGGCAAAAACTTTTTGATTCTGTTGACATGGTGGTTTCAGTGTAAGCTGGACTTACACAAGATCGCTGTTTTGTCTGATGCTGTGTTTATGCACAGATGTGTGGCAGTGTTAAATTGTCAAATTGAAGGCTGCAGTGCTAGAAGAAAAGTGGTGTATCGTAGAGCCCATAACGTTAGCATAGCCTTCAAGTAGCCTAAACATTTCCTATGGAGTGAATTATCGGTCTGAAGCAACAGTAAGGCCTTAACTATTGCTAAGATTTTCTAGTGAGCTGTTTAGCCAACATATGAAAGTAATGCAAAGCCTATGGGTTATTCCTCCCTCTCCTTCTCTGTGTGTGGTCGGTAAAGGTGATCGCGAGGCTGAGGCGGGATCAGAAGGCGTTCATTTAACTTTATCCTGAATTCATTCATTCATTCATTCAGATCGGCTCGTTCATTCATTGCCCTGCTCATTTATTTACCATTCATACACTCATTTACCAGTAATTTTCGCTGACTATCTATACTGGAAAAACAACACTGATAGTGAAATATTAATCAATCCCCAAACAGAAAAAACATTCATGCTTAGAAGTAGTCATAGGTAGATTTTCGCCTGTTCAAGTATGGCAGGTAGCCTATTCGTAAAATAATGTCAACTTACCTGATCAACTTAAGCCATTTCTTCTTATTCTTTTCATCAGAAGGAAATCGATAGAAAGATAGTTTGTTGCCATTTATATTCGTCTCTGACCGGTTCAAACACTGGGGGACACAGCACTGAGGCATGTTAATGAACGTGAAATTTTCTCCACTGGGACCGGCTTGGACCCAGAACCGGCGTTTCGGCCTATTATTACATCATCACTTAAAGACAGGACAAAAACAAAACAGGACAACGACAAAAAAAACTCCACGTGTTCAATTTCAACTTGATCAGACACATGCCAAGAGAGCAACAGGCATGACAATTCTGTGATAATAAATGACTCATACGAAACTATGAAATTGGCTATTTTATAGGCTACATTTAGAGGTTCACAAAGAGTTGTGCCTCTTATTCCCAAATGAACCAGCTGATCCTAAGTCTTATACATCAGACATTGGGTCAGTAGCCTATTTTATGAAGCTGGTGATGTGCACCTGTTTGATTTAGTTTGCTCTGGTTTTATTTTAGCCTAGATATTGATGCATTGGGGGCTGGTGCTGAACTAACTAGATGAGAAAATGAATGCACCATATAGCCTACAAATAGTGGGCCTCTCTTCTCAGGAAATTTAAAATGGTTTCTATCTTGAGATAAAATATCCCATACAGTAACATATAGCTAGTAAGGACACACAGGTACAGGTTTACATATAATATGATATTAGATATGGTATACAATATTACATTATATACGATATTGACACACACACACACACACACACACACACACACACACACACACACACACAGGTACCCTATGGATGTACTGTACATGCACAGGAAATAAGCAGGTTAGGCCTAGTCAGTTCTAATCACATGACAAAATCATGTTTTCAAGGAGATGGTTGCTCTCAACACATACCCTGGTCATGAAATAGTGAAACTTGCGTGCTCATCATGAATTAGTCATGCTCACAGCCGCATGGTAGGTGTAGGCCTATTGAGTGTTTCTTAGGGGGCTAAGGTCATAAAGCTGACAGTTAGCCTATGCTTTGCAAAACAGGGGGTAAGCAGGGTTGAAACAGCAACCAGTATAGCTATTTGTATTTTTAATACAGTACCTGTGTCTCTGCCATGCTGGTGGTTATGGAAAAGTTGTGGTTTCAGAGCATGTGGCTATGAAAGCAAGAATGATGATGCTCTCATCTAATATCAGCTAATATTGTCCTGTCTACCAATGTGAAACTGAGGTGTAATAGTGTCAGTCCAGACAAAATGGTCAAAAGACACATAGTCCATATAGTTGTACATGTAGACTGTGAATTAACCTGGGGGAACTAGGCGGCTGTGCATAGGTTGTATTCTGGCAGTTCCGATGCCAGTTTGTGATATTCAAGTGATGATCTTCAGTAGAAGGCCATGTTTATATGATGTTTTCTAATCAATTTATATGTGTTTGAGATGTTATACTATGAGACACATAAATCTCAATATGATTTGAAGACATTTTTATGTGAAAGTTTTGGCTTTTAGAGGAAATCTGTGGAATTTAGCCATACAAATCTTTAAAGGCCGTTTTCTCAAAATGAGTTTTTTCACACACTCAAAGCACGAAAACTCCACTTGTGTACCACCTACATAATCCAAACTTTCCGATCTTATTCCCAACTATATTTTGAAGATTTTTACAGAAGGATTTGTTGATATATTTTTCTAAACTTGAATTATATGACATTTTATGTCTAAAAATAGGGCGAAAATCCATTTTTTAAGGCCTTTGGCAGTATTTTTTGATTTACTGAAAAACTAAGTGAGATATCCCTAATCCCCTCTGTAATTTTTTTCCAATTTAATATATTAACAAGATTAAAAAATAATTTTGAACCTGGCTTTTTCCAATTTTGAGTTTTCGTGCGTCGAAATATATGCAAATTAGCGCATATTTAATGAGCTTTAGCCTCATTAGCATACTTAAACATTAATTTTCAAAAAACTTCCAATACATTTTTTTCTCCTATTTAGGTGAGTAATCAACTGGTAAAGTTTCATGGTGATATCTATAAGTTAAATTTTTTACCCTATTCACCTGTAGTGTCTCGCCTTAAGTAGTTCTTACTTCTTACACAATACTTCACGGGTTGTAATCTAAAGTGTTACCAAGGAGGACACTTGCATCTAAAAGTGAAAACAAAGGGTCCAGTGTTAGAACACTCTTTGAGAGATTCCTCCTACAACGCTTACAAGAAATAACAGTTTTTAAAGTTTTTTTGTGTGCTTTAAAACTTTTTGTTTTCAGTTTTGGAACAAGACATCACAGTTTGCATGAAGAGCCAGCAGCCTATTTTGGAGATGATTATGGGTTAGCCTTCAACCAGTCCGCTTTGAAGATATGCAAAAGATTTGTGCAGGCTATGAAAAGATGAGACTATTTGCATATTTATTGCCTGAATTGATATTAGGCCAACTATTGATGAATGTCCATGGACTTTAGAGGTTTAGTATCCTAATTTAACATAAACTAGGTTCATGCCTGTGTTCCGGACCCAATGTGGTAAAAATGGTACTCTATCAGGTTACAGCACTCACCCCGAGAGAGCAGACTCTCTCTAACCTTTAAAAAATGATGCATCTATGACCTCCACAAGTGTTTATTGTGTGTGTGTGTGTGTGTGTGCTTGTGTGTCTCTGCCGGCGGATGTTCCTCAGAATGGATGCAGAAGCAGTGAGCTCAGAAAACACATTGTTTTCAGTAAGTCAGGACAGCCCTCAGCAACTTATAAACATTGTTTGCCAATATATGAAGCAAGTGTAAAAACTTTGGACAAATGGACAAAAGAAGCCATTATTTCTTGGTTTGGACTGGACAGTCCAGCTGAAATCCAGACAAATGGCCACCTTAATTAGGCCTACACTTCTTATTTAAGTGAAGCGCTACATACATAAACAAACCTTGTTATGAAAGGAGAAATGGAAAGGAGTGAAATAGGTTTATGATCTGATCAAGCTGGCCAGTTAACCAATGAATCTCCTTTAGAAGTAGCATACCTTCTACTGCATTGTTTTTTTTTTGTTTGTTTTTTTTTTGGCCTCACATTGGAGCCATTTACTCAATGTAAACTGCTAGTTTGTGTTTGCGTTCGCATTCGGTCTGTGTTGTTCCAAATTCTTTCGTTCCACTTGCTATCTCGTGCAGTCTGTGGGCATGTGCAACAGGACTGTGCTTGAAAGACGCCAAACTATCACTTTAACTGGGCATGTACATTTCTCAGTCGGCACAACTCCAGACTGACACTCAGATTTTCTGAGCAGGGTAAATTTAAGCTTTCAGTCTAAATTGAAATTAAGAAAAATTTGATATTTACCTTTTTAAATACAGGTTGAGTCTATTCCTGGATACCGCAGAAGACACACAGTTGTTTACAACCACAGGCAACACCACAGACACACACACACACACACACACACACACACACACACACACACACACACACACACACACACACACACACCCTAAACACCACACACACACACACACACACACACACACACACACACACACACACACACACACACACTGTCAGCTGCCAGCTTCTGGCTCCCCATGCTCCTTGTCACGGCTGGCCCCCCACCTTGGCTCCTGGGAGATGGAGGGGTGGCGTTGGGGGTGGTGTGGCAGTGGTGGAGGGCGGGGGGGCAGGGGGCAGGGGGAGGAGTAGTGTTGGGGGCACAGGGGCCATCTGCAGTCTGGGGAACTGGCAGGAAGAGGGAGCCGCGGGCGGAGTGCCGTCACGGGCCGACGGGTTCAGCAGGCACGAAGGACGACGACGACCGGCAGGAGAGGGAGAGGAGCGCCGCGTCACATCCCCACTGAGACTTCCGACAGGGGAGCCGAGGACACAGAAGTGGAGCCGGGCTGGAGAAACAGAGAGAAGGAAAGGGAGGGAGAGAGAGAGTACTGTAGGTGAAAAGGAGAAATGGCAGAGAAAAAGCAGAGTTTTAGTTGTACATGACCAGGAAAAGGTATTGCATACAGTCTGGATTTTTTTTTTTTTTTGTAAAAGAAAGACCTCTTTCTTAGAGTAAAAAAATAAAAAGAAACTTACATTAAGCTAATAAAAGCAGAAAAAAAATACACAGCATCACAGAGAGATAAAACATGTGAGCTCAGAAAGACTGCAGTGTATTTCACCAGATGATGGAGCTCGCTGCAGACCAAAAAAATCCTTTTTTTTTCTCAACCACTTAGATATTTTCTTTGGGGTTTTGTTCTCTTATTTCTTCGTCACTCATAAATTTTTCAATCGAATGTCACTCTTCAAGTGAATGCATCACTGGACTGAAGACTTCAGCTACTATTATTGTTTTTTTTTTTTTTTTTTTTTTAGTTTTCATAGGTCAGTGGCTTTACTGTGGATGGTTATTTCAGATGAAACATCCAGAGAGAGAGAGGGAGAGAGAAGGAGAGAGAGACCGAGAGCTGTACATCTTCCTTGAGGTGAAGACAACAAGTAGGGAGGCTTCACAGTGCATTAAATATAAATGTGGAGCACTCATGTGGCCTCTTAGTTAAGGCTAGAGAATAGTGGTTTCTGAGAAATCTGGCACTTCGTCTTGGCAGAGGTGACAGCAGGCATGTGTGTGTACAGATGTGTTTTGTTTGGCGTGATACAGATAGCTTGGGCAGGCGCGCGGGAAGGTGTTTTGTGTAGGGGGGCTGGAAGCTGGGCCGTTAAATGTGACGTCATTTTTTTTTTTTTTTTTATCAGAAAAAGTTTGTCTGTCTCTGCTGTTGAATAACTGTTGGCTGTTGTAGGGTGCGTATTCTAGTGCGACAGCGGGTAGGTAGGCCTATACCCTAATGTGCCAAACATTTTTCCAGGAGATTAGTCGCAGCGCAGTTCTTCTGCTGATTGCACACCACTAATGGCATACATAGGCCCTACAATGCCTATCTAGAAGTGATGAGTGATTGTTGTCTGTCTGTATTGTTTGTCTATATCTGTTCAACATCCATCGTCATTTAGAGACAAAATACGAAAAGACAAGTCAATCAAATACGTTCATGATATTAATCGGTTAGAAATCCGAACAAAGTAGCCTACTTTTCCAAGGGTCTTTCAAAATAGGCTATAGCCTGCCAAACAGAATCTCCACCTGTTTTTTGTCTTCTCAGTAACCTAAGTTTTCCGTGTAACATAGATAGCCTAGGTAGGGTATATCTGAGAGAACCTCAAATACAGCGCAGTGACAGGGAGACTGTTATCGTTCAGTCGGAGACCCCTGCGCACGTCTTCTATCTCCACTGCTTCGCTCTCATTTCTCAACCCAACATATTTCTCTCTCTTTCTCTCGTTTGCTTTCACTCATTCCAAATTAGATTAGTTGTAATTGGTAGCTCGGTTAAAGCAAAAATATTTCTACTAACATATTCGATCCAACCAGTGGCGCATGTTATTTTATATGTTTGTGGACGTTTGTTTTGTCTGTCTGTGCGCAAAATACCTTGAAAAGTTCTGTAGCCTACAGAAATTGTCGGACAGTGCGGATAGGCTATGAGGACAAGGAACACATGATTATATTTTGGTGGTGAACGCTCACGAATAATGAACTTTATCCATTCAAGACATAACGGGTTACGTTGTCTTGTCTTTGGTTAATAATCGAGATGAGCTGTTATTAAATGGCGATAGCTACTATGCAAAATGCAGAAAAAAAACATTAGAACTACGAGTAGGCCTATACGATTTTGATAGCCCATTTTGAGAACAGATCTTTTCCTCTTTTTCGTGGCCACAGCTGGCCTTCCAAACTGCTGTCAGACCTGACCGAACAGTGCGCTCTCAGAGAATTGCTGTCAACGTTGAGGAGGTTAGGAGGAGGCATTCTCTTGTTAATAGCTGGGCTATATGGGTCAGCCTGTCCACTAGAGCTTTCTGAACTATTGGACACAGTAGTTAGTCTATTAGTGAATGTATACATATTTCTATTTTCATTTAGGAAGGGTCGGATAAAAATCCGGAATTTTCTTGATAGCCTAAAACAAAGTCCGGACCATTGATCACGCTTCTCGGGAATTCTGATAGGCAGCCTACCTGTTGTGTCAGTTATCCTACGAGCCTCCTTAGTTTAGTTTTGCACTTTGCTTTATACAAGTAATGTATGACATTTAATGATTGATTTGGAGTGAATCAATAAATATCTAGCCTAATCGCAGCCCCCTCCAGGGGGGGCTGACGCTCTGACATAGGGGGCTGCAGCGTATGCCCATATAACAGCACTGATGACTCGGTGAGTAGCATATTTGAAAATAACAATGTTTTAGGTGGTTTTAGGGAACATTGTCAGACATGCACAAAGCTAGCCTGTCTGAAGCAGGAAGGGGGGGTTCTGAAATAGCCGTATACTCGAGGCAGGACCAATCATCCAAATTTTGGTGTCAATCGTTCTATTGCACCCTAGACACTCTAGAAAAGGGGCTAAATGTGTTAAAAACCGAACCTCCCCTTTAAGTATAAGAATTGTGGTGTAATGCACTTTCACTGACCGGAATTAGTCATGTTTGCTTCCATTGTGACATTATGTTGCTCTATTCAATGATCTATGATACATATGTGTACTTCTCACTGGACAAATCCAGACTACACGTAAGCCTAATATGAAATTAACGAAAGTTAAATATGAGCAAAATCTTCCATTTGTTATTTTTGAACTTTTTAATTTGAACAGAAACAAAGACAGGACAAATAGGACCTCGATATCATATCACGTTTCAGTGGAACACCCACATACTGTATGCCTCTCTTATTAAACAATTATGACACCCGTTCACAATTACGCCATTAAAACAACGAATGAGGGAATAGATTTTGAACTGAGCTTAATTACACTCAGTAATGGGGTACAGGATTATTTTCAAGGCCCTCAGAACAAGGCCAGTCACCAGAGGTCTCATTTCCTGTCACATTCTCATTTTAGCAGTGATGCTCCGATGATCTGAGTCCAAGGCAATCACAGACAGAGGCCCTCCACTCACTCTGCCACTTATTACACACAATTAATCCATCTGCATTCATCAACTAATCTAGGCATGGGCTCATATTACCCCCAGGAGTTTAAGGGCCAACCCACTCCCAAGCCTTCCTTTAGTCACTGTTTTTTTCTCAGTATCTATTAGTACTGACCTGCAATTGGAATTCAATTTCATTATGTCTGTCTGCTTCTATCAAATATTAGGCCACCACCTAGATTTTTTGTGATCAATAGTTGTTGGGTATACAACTGTGGAATTACTTTTCTCTTAACAGTTGCTAAGCTTAAAAAATAAGGGACTTTTTTTGAAGAGCGCAATTTGCATGCTTTAATCTCAGTGTTAGCAACAATTTAAGGATCATGAATATTTATGAGGCCCACGGCCCCCCTTTGCGCAATAATAACCCTTTGCATTTTTGTTCTCTCCACTTGCTCGACAACCGAGTTAGGCTCTGCTTACAAATAGGCTGTGTGAGACAGACCCATCCATACGCTGTTTGGTTCCGGGGCGTCTTGTTTAAAATGCACCTTAAAGAGATGCGCAGGCAGACAGCATGGGTGACAACATTGAGAGGAAATTGGACTTAAGGAGAAGAGTACCTTTGAGAAACTGTTTCCTCACTTGAGAGCTTGTGATGTTTGTGAGTAATTGAGTGAGTGCTCTCAATCACCAACCACCCACCCTACTTTCCAGACATAATAAAGCTTTGTAATCCCCCCCTCCCCATGAGAAGATATTACTGCACTCTCAAATAATGAATAATGAAGTATCCACCTCATCAACCTGTGCACCACTGGCAGCTGAGAATCAGACATTTTCCACTCTGTCTGGTCCTGAACCCCCTTGAATTAGGCACCACAAAAACCACAAGCCCGCTTAATTCACTGCCTAAGGTGTGTTTCTACCTAATATGAACACAAACAATCAGAGAGGGAAAAGAACTCAACATGAAGGCACTCAACTCCAAGTATTTACCTAGGAGACCAACACTGGGGTCTCTCTCTCTTCCCCCTTGATCAGAGCGCTGATCAGGAAATGCCTTTGACAGGGCAAGGGGAGTCTGATGGATGGGTGTCTGTGACCTGTCAGGGTGGGAGGAATTGGCCATTCCATCAGCCCTCACCTTTGATCTGCCTCACACCGACTGCAGCAGGCATCTGCCGATTAGAGTGGGAGAAAGATGAAAAACAAAAACTAATAGAGACAGAGACACAGACAGACAGACAGACATTCAGATAGAGGGGGTTGTTTTGCACCTATGAAGAGTAAGAGAATGTGACTTTTCCTTTGCCCCATCTCTACACACACACACACACACACACACGCATACAGACACAAACACACACACACACACACACACACACACACAATTTTATAAAAAATGTGGTACAATTTTACGAAAACATAAAACCAAAAATGACAGATTATCCCACAGCATGTTGAATTGTCAACTACATCAATGAGCCCCCATCCCCCTTACCCTAAATTCTATAGAAAATCAATCCTCCCTCATCTCATCAACCAGACATATTATGCCCACCCATATCTCATCACCCCAACACATTATTCCGCAAAACAGAAAAACAAAGCTCTGATTGACTGTGTGTGTGTGTGTGTGTGTGTGTGTGTGTGTGTGTGTGTATGTGTGTGTCTGTCTCTCTCTCTCTTTGCCTGTGTGTGTGTGTGTGTGTGTGTGTGTGTGTGTGTGTGTGTGTGTGTGTGTGTGTGTGTGTGTAAAAGTTTGAGGAAGATAGCAGTAATGGTTGAAAGGTTAGTGGAGGACGACTAATTGCTCTGTGTTGGAGGAGAGCAAAAGCTCTGTGATCTCAGTTCCTTCTCTCTCTCTCTATTCATTCCTCTCTCTCTCTCTCTCTCTCTCTCTCTCTCTCTCTCTCTCTCTCTCTCTCTCTCCTCTCACAGCCATGACTTGCCCTTTCAGCTCAGGCCTTTGAAAGGTCACAGCAGAGTGGCTAAGTAGTCGCACTCCAGGCATTTAACCACAAAAAGAGGCTCTAACTGGATGGTTTTACATCAGTCAGCTTTTTAGTAAGTGTCCACACGGCCATTTTCCCCTGCAGGTGTCAGTCAATGTGGGAAAAACAGCTTTTGCTCTTGTCAAAACTGACCAAAAATGATAGGTGAGGTTCCGACCTACCAATCATTCCTCTGACCACATCCCTTCTTTTTCTCTTTCAACAGCACTGCAATGTATTTAATGTCATATATAATGATTGTAGATAGTGGAATGGTTCTTTTTTATTTTATTGTATTTCATAAGACTGCATTGGTTTGAAGTGAGTGCTCTCTGATGGTCTTTTCTCTGCATGCTCTGCAGGGTCTTAAAGTTGTCAGCTCTGTTTGAGCAATGCTAATCCCAAAGGCAAACAGTTGATTGTGCTATTGACCCCTGTCGGCAGTGAACGCACCAGAAGGCCGAGCAGCCGGACAGCTGCCTGTTAACCCCCCACTCCCCGAGGCAGAGTGCTCGGAATCCCTGATGAATGATGGGAATTCTGCATGCACGCCGCGGACCAAGAGAATGCCAGGAGAATAAGGCTCTCCACCACGCAAGGAGACGAAGAGGGAGGCACGACTCGGGATGGGACGACAGGATGCGGGTACGCCAGCGGTCGGGGAGAAGCTGTAAGCAGAGCATGTTGGGCCCTGGGTTATTCACACTGATAGCTGAAAAATATCACTTGACAAAGATCACTATTCAAGGAGCGGGAGATGGATGGAAGATTGCACTGTACTTGCAGGAAGGCACTGATGGATGACGAGTTTGAAGGAAATGTCTCCATGACTCCATGATGCACGGCTATCATCGCCATCTCATTGTAAAACACCAGCAATGCAATCATTCATGGACGCAGCCATTCAGAAAGTGAGGTATTCTCAGATGAATGTCCAGTGACACACAAAGGGCAACTGTGGACAAATAAATGTACAGATGATGATAAGTTATTAGCAAGGACCATTGCAATGTGAATATAGGCCTACTGAATGTGGATATGAAGTGTTTGTGTTATGATGAAAATGCAAATGAAATGCAAATAAACATGCTAGGATAAAGCTTTTCATGTGAACTGAGCATGAGGGCATCTGTGTGAACATGTGCCTAAAGTATGTGTGGCTTCCACTGTGACTAAGGCTTTCACCTTTGCTTTCCCCACCTGCATTAACTACATAGCAGTAGCAATAGCATGTCAAATGCAAAGCCACTTTCATCCCAGTTAATGTCGTAATCATTTACATCATGTGGCATTTGCACCGGGGAATATGTCATTGTCATTGTCATTGCCTGTCATAATCATTTCATGACCTTCTGCTCCTCCTTTGTCGTGTTTGACTCATTTTGTCATTTGTCAAGCACCCGTTCATTATGGGCAACTCCATCTATCACGCCTCGGCCTGCCGTCACCCTACGCGGAGGTGTTCACTTTATCAGCCACCCCTATCGCTTCCCCGTGCTATATCAGGACAGTGTGTCAATGTGTGTGTGTGTGTGTGTGTGTGTGTGTGTGTGTGTGTGTGTGTGTGTGTGGAGGGAGGGGGCACCCATGGGCCTCAACAAAACATTAACAAATTGGTAACTTTAATAGTTTACTACTTCTCTAAAAAGAAAGCTTTTGGAAATCCTGTCCTCTGTGAAGTCGGCTTTGTGAAGTCACCATTGCTTCTTCAGACAGAGCCCTAGCTAAGACTGAGTTAAGCTATTCAGCTATTCATAGATATATCTGATGATTTGGTAAATATTCCTGAATGAAGTGCTGCCCAAACCGTTGGGCTTCAGAATTCCAGTAAGTGTTCAGCAGCTTCTCCCTGCCCAACAGATGCAGTTTCTCATCTTTAATTGAGGTGTAAACTGTCCTCAGCATGACTCCACAATGCCAGAGAGAGACAAGACCACCGTGGGGCACTGCTCAACTACAGCAGGTGCATCTGTGTTTGCATCTTGTGGATGTGTTTGCATGTGTACGTGTGTGCGTGCGTATGTGTGTGTGTGGTGTGTGTGTGTGTGTGTGTGTGTGTGTGTGTGTGTGTGTGTGTGTGTGTGTGTGTGTGTGTGTGGTGAATATTTACTCATTTTGTCCCAATTTATCATGCCATTAGACAGTGGCATTAATATTGAATTTCATCACTGGGATTCAGTTCCTCACAGAGCTTTCCATTAGATCTTTCATTAGAACATTTTCATTAATTACATTCTGTGGGATGTTTGTGTGTGTGTGTGTGTGTGTGTGTGTGTGTGTGTGTGTGTGTGTGTGTGTGTGTGTGTGTGGTGGGGGGACTATCACAGAGGCTGCAACTGATGCTGCCCAATGCCACCGCTGATAATGGTAATGAAACGAGGGATATACAAATTCACACCAAGTGAATCCAATCGCTTTGTTTTTGTTTTGATGTATTGGGATCCAAAGGCATATATGGAAATCAATTATCTCAATTCTGACGATGTCCATGAGGAAGATAGAATAACAGCACATAGAACCATATAAACACAGTGGGGGATTCCATATTTCAATAACAGAAAATGATAATATGTCACTTATGATGAGTGACACTTTGTCAAGCTGATGTGTCACACTTAACCAGTAGGGCTGAATTGCTGAATACTGTTTACTGATTGGAAGCTAAGAATCTAGTCGAGGAGACTGACAAGTACTGTAGCAGAATGCAGTACTGAGGGGAGGTGTTAGGTGGCGCTAGCCTCGCTAGGATTTCCCCTGTCAATACACACTAATCTAACACGGAGGCTAAGAAAAAAAGTTGTCACTTTACCAACCTCAAGATGCTACTGAAAGAAGCTGGGAAAGGGAAATCCTCAAAGGAATACTTTACTTCTTTTCCAGAGGCCAGAGCCTGTGGGTGGTCCATGTGGTGTAAAAATAATCACTCCCTCCTCCTACCTTTCCGAAGGTTCTTCACGCTTCTCGTTTCGCTCTCTTTCTCTCTCCACGCTCTTCCCCACACCAGTAGGTGTAAACTGCTCTGTCAACAGATGCTGCATCTTCACTTGGCTGGAAACGCTCTAGACACGAGACTGAGCAAGCAGTTTTTGTATGTCAAAATAGAACCTGTCACCTCCTTCCATGTTTAATGCAAAGCCATAAGGGAGACTATATGCATTTCTAAAGGAGCGTTCTCTTTACAATCCCAGCCATGAGATTTCACACTCATTTAACTCAACAGCCGTTCTGGGAGTGATATGAAGATTCTGTTAGTGGAGCTAATCCTGATCTGAGGAAATGCTGAATGAGTGAATGAGAGATCTCACACTCCTCATGTCGAGTCTCTCATGTCTACCAACCTTTGGCACAGTGTAACCTGGAGCTGAAATGATGTTTCTTTTTTTTTTTTTTTTTTTAAAAAAGCCTTTTGTTTGAGTCTTGGATCCTGCAGGGATAGTGTGTTGAATGCTACAGTGAATTCAAAGTGAAGTCAACAGACGTGAACGTGTTAGAAGCTCCTTATTTATTTATGGAATCATGGGAGGGAACAAAAAAACACAGCACACAAACATAATGTGTGACAGTCGGAATCTTTGCTTTGTCTTTTTCTCTCCAGCTTAGCAAGTGATGACGAGCTCTCGCCAAGAATAGAGGCATAAATAATGTAGCATCTTTAGGCCGCTGTTCCTCAGATGGCGTGATATGTTTATAATGAACAGTGACGGAAACCACAACAGCAAGTTTAGCGAGTACACGCAGTGGGGTTATTGCTTTTTTTGTAGTTGTTGTTACTCTCCTCCTCTTCTGTCCTCCTCTCTATTCTTTTTCTTCCTCTTCTTCCTCCTCTGTGTCTTTTTTTTCCTTCCCTCTCTCCCAACTCTTTGAGATGCGTGCTATCCATTTTTAAAGCTGTGTTCCCTGAGCGCTTCATTTGGCCCTTGCCCATGCCTTGCGGGGGAAGGCTGTTTATTTATTTACTAAAATCATCTAAGTGGGAGAGAGAACTAGCCGGGTGAGAAATCTCATTTTCACCGCGCGTGCATCCCTTAGAGCCCAGGAGAAGGAGGAGGATGAGCTGGGCTCGTGCCGAGAGGACTGGGGCAGCGTGGAGTGGAGTGGAGCAGAGTGGAGTGGATTGGGGTGAGGGGGCTCATTTGCCAAGGGTGGCCGGGTGAAACTAGGCAGGATTTCTTCAGCCTCTTCACAACATATTAACACAGCTATGTATCATATTGGGTAGGTGGAGGTAAGACTCGGCTGAAATATGGAGGTGCCACAATGCTAAAAATACTTCACTGACAGACTGTTTTTGGCTAATTATGAGTTTATCTATCCTTTTTTTAAAAGGAGACAGGATCTATTCTACTGTGGTTGGTACAGTGGGCCTA
>JAODXP020001530.1:10000-22500 GCA_027497455.2 Sardinella longiceps | reverse complement strand
TATTTACATAGGCCTACCACACCAGCAGACATATATTGTTTTGCATTCATACGTTCAAAGACCAACAGTCAAAACTTCCAGGTTCTCTGTTGTGGCTGATATTCCATGAATTCTACTTAATTAAATTCTCAGTTATTCTTTTGGTGACCACTTACATTTCGTAGAAAATTCTCAGTTCTCCTCTGTGTAGGCCATAAACTTATAACCTACAAGTGTAAAGACATTTATCACACCCTGTGTCTCTATCACACAAATTAGGTCAGTACAAGGTCACACATCCTGACGACCAAGAAAAAAACAGTAGCCTCTAAGTGAGAGCGCATAGTTCAGTTCACTTAACAGAGCTCATCCTCACTTGCTGGCCTATGGTATCAGCGACAGTATGATTTCAGTAGGCTTTTGTCTAGTCTAGACCTAACCAGCTCCCGGCATTGGTCCGACAGCAAACTATATCATAATTAGTTAATAATAAGACAGGTGCGACCCAGCTGGAGGTGCATGTCCGTGAGAAAGCATCTCAATCAGCGACCGATGGTTGGGTTGCGCTGGCAACGCTATCTCATCCATGCCCTCTTTAACAGCCCACATGACAACGAACCTCACCAGCAGAGCTAGTAAGCTACAGTATGAATGATATGGTCGGGAATGTAGCCGATGTAGCGCGCAAAGGCATTCCTGTATCCAAGAGAGTAGTCCAATCCAATCATATGAACTCGTGTGGGCTACAGAGCTGGTTAGAAAGTCGAGCAATTCCACATTTTACCTCTCGAACAGGAGCCGGACCATGATGATGCAGAAAGCGAGAGGGCCAGCCAAATACAAATCCTCCGATTGGGGGTACACAGCATCGTCTGTGTTCTTCAGATCTGCCCAAGTTACATTGTGAGGCAGCCAGAACCGTTCATTCCAGAACCACGCAAGGAAGCCGGTCATTGTATCGCCAAGCGGACTGGCTTAGATCCTACTTCTGTCTTTGCCTCGGAGTCTGTTGTTGGTGGCCAGCTGGCGTGATATCTATATAATGTCCTTCTCTCTGGAGATGCGCCGGCCGGCCGCCTATGATATGGACACACACTTGCTTCCTCCCCTCCCGAGCAACAAAGATGTGGACAGTGGTAGACGATGTGCAGTCCTTCTCGGCGAGTGATTGGTGCTCACAAATCTGCCTCGCTCTATGTCTGTCTGTGTGTCGCCTGCTCTGTCTCATTGCACCTCATTAAAGCGAAAATATTATATTTTCAGGGTGTATTTCAATTACAGTGATATCTTTTTTCACAGCGATGGGCTTAGGTTTACAGGCTATTTATACATACTTGCAATTTACAAATCTCGATAGATGAATGGGGACAATGTAGCCTATCGCTTAATTGTTCCAGGACAGTGTGAGATTAATAAAACAGTCTGCGCTGAAGCGACACCTTGCGGTCATGAAACATAGCCTAGGCTACAGAAAACATTTCATTTTCAGTCCATTACTCTGCGCATAAAATTTAAAGGTATAAAACCCGCGTATATTTTTCTGTCAGGGATTTAAGTGTATTGATCTGTGAGTGTGTTATAGAGAAGCCACCCCCCAAAAAAATCTCTCTCTAAACCAGCAACTCAGAATAAAATTTTGTCATGACCTTTCTCTGGACTCTAGCCCAGTGTTTCCCATACTTTTTAGACCAGGCCTGGGCAAACTAAGGCCCGGGGGCCACATGCGGCCCGCTGAGCTATTTAATCCGGCCCGCGGACCCTTCCCAAAGTACAATAATTTATCTTTTAGCCAAGGAGACTTCGATTATATGCCTAAATTATCAAATTTGTTGTAGTCATGAAATACCAATCCCCCATTTTAACCCTGTATGTTGACATGTCCTCTGAAGAAAATGAGGCTACTGGTTTAAGACTTGAGACCAATTTACCGGCATCAACCGGTTGCTGGTTAACACCCGGCCCATTAGTGGAAATCTACATGCCAACGTGGCCCTTCGACCAAAATAATTGCCCACCCCTGTTTTAGACCAATGGCCACTTTGCCCAAAACTGATTTTCAAGGATCACCTGCCCTTGAGCCCCCCTCCAAGTCACATGCTGCTACCCTAACCAAATCAGCTTGCTTAGGCATTCTACACAAACCC
Source organism: Sardinella longiceps (assembly GCA_027497455.2). NCBI lineage: Eukaryota > Metazoa > Chordata > Actinopteri > Clupeiformes > Clupeidae > Sardinella > Sardinella longiceps. Next base: position 20,377 of record JAODXP020001530.1, on the reverse strand, counting down.
TTCACATTTAGATAGCCTGAAGTTTTAGCCCCATATAATTCTGTGAACAACTTATATTTAGCCTTCAAATACCTATATTAGTGAGAAACACAGACTTAATACAAATACAAATTCTTTCAGAAAACTTGCAATACAAAAAAGTATCGTCTCAATGTAAATATTCAACTGAGCAAGTTTCGAAAGGATATCTGTTTGTTAAAATTTTTTACCCTATTCAGCTATAATGTAAGTCTATGGAGGGGCTTATAATGGGCATAAGTGGGTGATAACACACACAAAGCTGCAATGCTATCAGTTATTTTTTATTGTTATATTACTATTGCTGTCATTACAGGTTAAAATCCACCATTCACAATTGTTTTGTATCGTTTTGGAAGGTTTTTCCAGACGTCACGTCCATAACGTCACATCCATAACGCCATGTCTCCCAATGAAAACCAACTTTTTTACATTTACATTTGAAATGAAGTCTTTCTCTGTCTTTGCTGAGGTGTCCTGTTTGGTATGAATGTAGTAATATTTACATTTCTCTAGAAATTTCACACACTTCACAGCAAAAACTACTCTCTCTCAAAAGTTTGTCCGTTTCTCGTCACGTCCATAACACAAATTGAAAGGCTCATATTCTTATAATGTAAATCATGATATTATTTTTTTGTGTTTGCCTATGTTCAGCCATGGAGTTTGCATAAGAATATGTACAAAATTGTGAAATACTGCTAGGTTTGCGGAGGTTATGTGGCATTTTGTTCATCAATAATGCATGAAAATGTCACGTCCATAACGCTGGAATTGCCCATATATATTTTGGAAATCTCTTTGTGGACCACTTGAGCATGCTCACAGAACATCAGTGGTCCCCGGACCATATGCTAGCCTGTAGTTTATTAATGGTAAGGAGGATGGTATATGACCATATAGTAGTGGACTATAATGCAATGGTTACATAAGTTTTCAATTCTTGCGTGCCCCAAGCCAACTACAATTATCTGACTTTTTACTGTTCACATCTCTATTTCTGCCTTGCCTAACATTACTTTTTCAGTTATTAAATAACATGGGATTAGGCCTATGTCATGTTTGGACTGGGTTTATAGTGTAACATGCAATCTGCAATAGTGTAGGCTAACATGCAAGACACTCACACTCACACACACTCACTCACACACACACACACACACACACACACACACACACACACACACACACACACACACACACACACACACACACACACATTCTCCACATAGAATGTAGAGCATTGTTTGAACTGCATGCTCTACACTGGTAAAGACACTCACATTCAGGTCTGTGTGCAACACACACACCTGTGTTTACACCATGTGTGCAATATCACCGGAATCAACCAATTACAGCTATGACCAACTACTAGTTGCTCAAGGAAAAAGGCCAACAGTTTTGTCACAGTAAGGAGTAGGGGCATGAAATTTGGTGTGAGTCCTCTTGGGCCAAGAGTCCACACATGTCAATACTAGAAGTGGAGATTGTTCATATTTAGGATGACATAATTGATGGATTCTATGGTGAAATAAATAAATAATTAAATAAATAAATACACCAATAAATACATAAATCGATAAATAAAGGACCACAAAGTAGGAATTAATTGTACAAAAACATTTTCCAATTTGGTTTTAACAAGACTTGATGGGAAACAGCTTATTCAGTGTGTGTCTCAGAAATAATATCTATTGCCTATGTCAATCAAATTTGTGGAATTTCCCGTTTCACACACACTACATCTTAACCTGACACGCCAGACTATATCATAAGAATGTATAGTCTGAAGACCACTGATAGACTGTACCTCAATGGAGGGGCGGGTGATCGCGTTGTCTTTCAAACTGCCTCTCCACGTAATAGGCTAGAGTTCCGGCCAGTGGTACCAGCTGGTATATCAAACTTTTCCCGTAGCCCGTCGGTAACACGGCAAAGACATTTTTTTCAGAACGAAAAACTTCAGTGCACTTTCTTGTTTCACTTTCAAAGAAAATGACAAGTGCAATTCGTCCAAAACTAAAGCCAAAGACGATTCTGCTCTAGTTTGAGCAGGGCTGTCGTCATCGTACAAAGCCCACCTTACGATTTCCTGTACACATACCGCGCTGTGATTGGTTATCCGCCGCCAGAGGAAGGATACAACGGGTTTCTATCAGTGGCCTCTAGACGTATCTGCTGTGCAAATTCGAATTTGCTACCGCTAGGGGTACGTCTAGAGTTCTAGGCTAACTACATCTCTTGATTCACTGAAATGTGGTTACCTACCTTTAGGTATCTAAAGTTACGTACCATTTAGACAGTTTTTTTTTTTATAACAACAACAACAACAACACATTGGATTTCTATAGCCCCTTTCTAGACACCCAAAGCGCTTCACATTTGAGGGGGGACCTCACTGACCACCACCAGTGGTCAGTACAATGATATAGTCAATACAATGGCTGGAAGTATGTCTCTCTCTCTCTCTCTCTCTCTCTCTCTCTCTCTCTGTGTGTATGTGTGTGTGTGTGTGTGTGTGTGTGTGTGTGTGTGTGTGTGTGTGAGTGTGACTAAGGATGTTGGTGTGTACTTTTTGGGTGTGAAGGGGCTCTGTGTAAATAAGGGATGAGGAGCTAGACACTCAGAGATACTGTACCTTGTGGGTTTGTATAATGCACGTACAGTATGTATAAAGATAGGTTGTAACTATAGGCACATAAATAAGTGAGTATGGAGCCTAACTGTATAGAGTACTGTGCAGATATGTACTGTCAGGGCCGTCGCGATAAGGCAGGCAAACCAAGCAATTGCCTGGGGCCCCGTGCTGGCCTGGGGCCCCAAGACATCAACAAACCTTTTTTTTTTTTTTTTTTTTAACGTGAATATGTAACGTGAATCATACAATCATACAACTCATGAATAACAGATCGTGTAACCTGTAAATAATCTGACTTTAAGATAAGAAATAGATTAAGTGAAGTTTGCCTCAACCGCGTGAGCGCCCCTTTACTGTAATTCCTGCGACTGTGCAATGACACTGTTATCGGGATCCCCCTCAAGGGGGCCCCTCTCAGTAGTAGCTGACAGCAGCCAGCCAGCCGGTTTCGTGATCCCTGCAGCCGGCAAAATACAAAACCTCCCCAAGCATCATGAAGCGAAGTTATCCATCCGGCAGCCAGAAAAGAAAGAAGAGGGAAGAGGAGGAAGATAAGAAAAAACAGGATAGCGGTAAGTTATAAATCACATTGAATCGTAGGTGGCTTGTTTGCATGTGTGGTGTAATTTAGCTACTGCAGGTAACGTAGCCCAATGTTTATGTTAGCTACCTGCCTGATGGTCAATGCTAAACGAACTAAAACAGTTTGTAACTTGCGCAACTTTTTTTCGAACGTGTTGAATATGGCTACACGTGTTTATTAACGGCATAAGAAAGGTGCAGATCTGTTCTGGAATCACTGTTTATCGCATTCAGTGACATGATATTGCAATAACGTTGTAATAGGCTTGGTTTTGATGAAAGTGGCATAGCTTTGTCTGCTATATGCTAACTGTCCTACCGTGATAACTATTCTATCAAATGGGGCTTAAACTTAACGCTGTCATACCACGGTGCATCATAAAAGCATGCTAGAAAATTAATGTTTTAAAGTAGCCTGTCCATGTTAACTGTCTATATAGCACCAGCCTGTCTAATTTTCGCAAGATCTGACCAAGTATTAAAGAGTCCAGGATCAACGTCAAATGTTTGCCCTGGATCAATGTACCTTAACCTTAACCCTAATTCATCCAGGGCAACAAGTTTGACATTGATCCCGGACTCTTAATTACTTGGTGATATCAGATCAGCCCTAATTTTCATACAGAAAGCCTAAGCACAAGTGAGTCCGTGTACTAAACATTAGCTTGAAATTTTAACCAAAGCTTAGCCTATTGGTTGTGGTAAATATAGAAATGCTAACATATTTTTCTTTATTCCCCTAGGTGCTTTACTTAAATTTCTGAGTCCTCTTCCTAAAGATGCCTCCACTGATGAAGGTAGAGTGAAGTTCTCTTACTAAGCTGAATAATAGTGACCTATTCCAATATTCCAATAGTAAAATGGTTAAACTTGCTTTTCACTGCACACTCCACTGGGCATTTAAGATTATTGATGGGCCCTCTTAAGTTATGCACTCTTAACATGTAAAGTATGATATAATATACATATTTTTCAGCTGCACCCAGTGGTACAATGGCTTCAACATCAACACAAATTGAGTCTGCACCACTTCCCAGCACTGAAGTTACCTCAACAGCACAAGGTACTTTAATAATTGTTCAAAGACCTGTCCAAATGTTAAATAAATAGTGCATTATATAGCCAACATGAGAGTATTTTATGAATAAAACATGCTATGTTGCACAGCTGTACCAATCTCTCATGAGGAAGACGATGGGTCTGAAGAAGATGCAGAAGATTCTTTATCCAGTGCTACCATGACCTCAGCATCAATCCAAATAGAGTCTGCACCGCTTCCCAGTGTTACCTCAACATCACAAGGTACAGCAAGTTTTATAAATATATGATATCCTACACAGTTGCCCTCAGTCTTAACTGATAGTGTGTGTTGTCAAATTGTTAGAAAACATCCAGTGCATATCACTAATATTCCCCCAAAAGCCATTATCACTTTAAATTTGTGTATATGGGGGCTGTACTAATGTCTAAGTGTAAATGATGCATTCTTTACCTGAACAGTGCATTATGTAATTGAAATCTCTCCCCCTCCCCCCAGCTGTACCATCTACAGCATCTCTCATTCGTGAGGAAGAAGACATGGAAGAGCCTGCATCCAGTGAAACCATAGCCTCGACAACAACACAAATTGAGTCTGCACCACTTCCCAGAACTAATACCTCAACGGCACAAGGTACCACAAGCACTGTAATTATAGGTGATGACCCTGCACAGTGGCCAGCAGTCCTAACTGATAGTGCACACTGTCAAATTGTTAGAAAAGGACCAGTGCAAGTCACAAATATTGAATTCCCCCAAAATTCTGACAATCCACCACGAAGATTCACAATCGAGAATTACAGGAGAACCATGAAAAATGGTGAGAAAATTCTGCGATCATGCTCTGTTTTGAAGTTTTTTATTGATATAAAGTGTGATTGAACTAAAAACTGTTTTTTTTTTTTTTTTGGGGGGGGGGGGGGGGTCCTTTTTTTGGGGTGGGGGGCCTCAATGTCCATCTTGCCTGGGGCCCCCAAATTCCTTGCAACGGCCCTGTGTACTGTATGTATATTTGCATGTATATTGTAAGAATGTCCATGGAAAGATGTGCTGTTCTAAGGTGCAGGCTGCTGCACTGCTTGAGTCTTTCCCAGTGTTGGCTGCCAGCTATAAGGCATCCATTATCCAGATGAAAAAGTGTCCCCGTCTCTCCTTTTGACATATTTTGATATTGCTTCACAAAACAAAAGTCAATTTATGTCACTTTTTCCTTTCTGACTTCTGCTATTATATCACAGGTTGTTTTGAGATGTCTGAAATGGCAGGAGTGATTTCTTATTTTCCTTGAAAAAATGTTTTTTTTTTTTTATTGCACTTTAGCGTTATTTTCATGAAGTATTTATAATATATGTGTATTAATGTTTAATATTCATACAACAAATTACTATTCACATTAATTTTGTCTCATATTACATGTAACTCCTGTCACGTGCTGTAGATCCTACAGGTGTGAACATGCTTGCTCCTCATTATCACAAACTAAAGGTTACTGAAATAGAACGAGTAATGACCTGTCCATCAGAGAGATTACACTGACATTGAAAAAGGCATATAAATTATAGAAAAGCAAAAACAGCAGATTTATTGTAAAAATCCAACTGTGGTTCTACTCTCCAAAACCCTATGCTGTTTGCAAATTTGCTCCGTTCTCATTTAAAGGATAAGGAATTGTATTAATTGCTAAAGCTTTTTTATTTAATTCCATCAGTAATTAATTCTCTTTTCCCTTGACCTTTTGGTCTTTGATTGCACTGTGTTTTCTTTACTTTTACATCACTATAGCAACCTTTAGGACTTCTTGTAGGAAGTCCCCAATTCCCAGAAAGACCCAGAACATTTCAGGATTACATTGACTTAAAATAATAAAAAAATTTCAGACTTGACTTTTACAGATGAACTTTTAACCAGGCTTCAAACGTTTCGCTACTCTCTGTGCTTGGTGGGTAATTAGAGTCTGCTTCCAGCTTTGGACATGACCAAAATGCAAAGTCAGGTTTTTTTTTTATTTTTTAGGGTTATCATTACAAGATGAAAAGTGCACCTTGCACTGTACATGCCTACAAGTTTCCCAGCCATGTAGAGAGGATGTTCTCCCCAAATGACACAAAGAAAAAAAATTAATTGGCTTAAGTGTCAAGCATCCACCTCCATGTTCTGCCATAAAGCAAGGAAATGGCTATGGATCGCTTATGAGTCATTTGGACTGTCTGAGTGAGTGTGAGTCTGTGACAAGAATCTTTGAAATGGAGATTTGGGCTTCAAAGGTATCTCTTTTCCTGGGCTCCTTCCCATCCTAAAGTCTTTGTTGAAGTTCTGACGCAGGTTTTGTGGCAGGGCGATACAGCAAATATCTTTCCTCGCTTTCAAGTGTCAAGAGCAGGCTGACACCAAAGAATGAAAGAAAAAACCCAGCTCAAAGGTGCCATAGAAATGCAAAGAGTAAGGAATGATTCAAAAGATGTTTTTTTTTTTTTTTTGTCTTTCTTATGAAAGTAATGTCCTTGATGGCAGATTGTAGGAATCTAATGTAAATATGAACCAGAGGTGGGTGAAATCTGGCCTCAATTCAGTCATTTTGGTTTTAGCCTTGGTTGCTGTAAATATGGCTTTGGTTTGATGTGTTGTTGAGCATGATTTGACCCGGCTTGGTGTGAATTTGACACTGGTTTGGTGTTAATTCAAGGGTGATTTGGCATTGCTTTGGTGTGATTTTTGTCCCAGGCTCTGGTTTGAGCTGTTATCTGGCCCTGACCTGGTGTTGAATTTGATCCTGGATTGGTTTAGATTTGACATTTGACCCTTCTTTTGATCTTTTGAGAAAACCTCTATTCTGTTTAGCGTGAGTATGACCATACTGGTCCTTGTTTAGTACATACTATTCGGCCCCGGCTTGACTCTGACCTGTCGCAAGCCACACATCTTATCCTCATATTCTATGCAAATATGCTACAGAATTGTGCAGATATACAGTCTATGTGTGCTTCCATGCACTGGGATATTCCCTAAGGGCGGTATTCTCCCAGGTATGTACGTAAGTTCAAAAAAGTGCTTAGTGCAGGCTGAAATGCTAGCTCCTAGCTGAGAACTCTAGACATACTCTTGCAGTGGCAAATTGAATTTGCTCAGCAAGTACGTCTCGCTATGAGCCATAGGTTTTACTCAGACATCGTGGTGTTTAGCCAATAACAACGTTCTATCTAGACAGGGAGTCATTGTGTGGGATTAGCGTTGTTTGAATTGGTTCAAATTGATTGGTTGTAGCCGTCGTACCCGAGGGTCTATCACTTGTGGTCAGACTATACATTTTAACCATATACAGTAATTCTCCCTCGCTACCTCTAGCAAACATTTAGATTTTTATAAACAGAATAAACATTTCAAGTCTTTCTAGGTATTTTGATAAGAATTTATATGCGCATAAACAAGTTTAACAGACACCCAGTCACAGATTCTGCATCTGTAAATGCAACTGTTGGGTTGCCAAGGAGAATGTTTGACAATGTCTTTAGACCCTGGCACACCCACAGAGTGACCTTGTGGGGGACCTGAGAAGCTTAAGTGCTCTCTCTCTCTCTCTCTCTCTCTCTCTCTCTCTCTCTCTCTCTCTCTCTAAACTGATGCCAAGGACAGATGTGACACTTTATTCATAACCTGAAAGTCATTCAGCCCTTGAATGGAAGGATTCTTATTTGGATTGTTTTCATGACAAAGAGAGATGGCTTCTCTCACAAATACAAATCCCAAATGAGAACATGGCAGGACAAAGCAGCACTAATTTCTAGCTGAGGTCAAAAGGAATAAGAAAAATAATGGCTCTGTGTACCATTTTGAAGTACAAGTAAAGTGTAAGAGAATAAATAAGTCACTTTTGATTTTGGCATAACCTTTCTCTATCCATTCTCTTGTGATTACTGATCACACACACTCAAACACACACACACACACACACACACTGTCACCCTTATATGCATTAACATTGATACACATACAAACTTACACACAGACACACACACACACACACACACACACACACTTTCAGGGACACTGACCTTTGAGGACGGGGGATTTAATTACAGGGGGAGCAGCCTGGGCAGCGGGCCTGGATGGCCGTCCCTCATTAGTATTCTGAGGGAGAGAGGCAATCTGGGCGCTCTCCTCCTCTCCTCTCCTCTCTTCTCCTCGCTCAAAGATCTGAGGCCAGACCCAGGAGAGGACACACACACCCACACCCACACACCCACACACACCCACCCACACACACCCACACACACACACACACACACACACACACACACACACACAGTCTTCTTGGCATGTGACCCAGTCCCACCCGCTGCCCACTCCATTGATTTATAGGGCCGCACTCACAGACACTGCACCCCAGTGTCACCGAGTCCCTTTTGATGCGCTGCAGGACAAGGAGTGCTATACTTGCTTTCATGCTGATCACGTGTGTGTGTGTGTGTGTGTCTGTGTGTGTGTGTGTGTGTATGTGACAGTGTGTGTGTGTTTGTTTGTTTTTTTTTTTTGGGGGGGGGGGGTGTAAGTAGGGGGTCTCCACTGTCTACACTACAGTACACTACACTACACTAAGATCTGGGGTGATGGGATTCTTTGATGTTGTTACTGATATCAACCAGTAGAGGGTGCAGTTGTCCTTTGATCAGGGCCCTGCTTGCTGTGACGCTGATTAAATCCCATGCTGCCTTGAGTGGCTGCCACATGGAGCTGGATGTGAGCCACCCTGGCAGGGTGTGTGTGACAGAGTGGAAGGGGATATGGAACCGCAGTCCCCGGGCACACCAAGGGTAGGGGGATTGACGGTGTGGATTGATTGCATTCGTGATTAGCTGATCTGTAGCACACACACAAACACACACACACACACACACACACACACACGCCCACACACACACACACAGCATAAACACAAATACACAGATCGACAGACGGACATACACACAAACTGTGACAGCATATTGCTAGGCGGCTAGACATAGAACCTTCACAAATAATCATTCCCAAATGCCAGACCGACATATCATAACAGTTTAATTACATAATCAGTAACATTATAACCAGCAGCGGGAACACAGCCTGCCAAATGTGCCGCATTGATTTCCACAAGCTTGGGAAGATCTGTACCCTGCTTGGGATTTCTCTGGGGCCACCTCATGACTGTATACTGTCAGAGAACTGACAGAAAGGTGTGCTTTGTAATCCTTTAAGACCCAACACCAGTCGGACTAATACTTGGAGAAGATCGGATCAATTTGTTTTGATCGATTAAGGTGTGACTGCCTCCGGACAGTGGCTGCCCACTCCCTCTTTACCCACCCTCACCATCCAGTGTCCTTTGGCCATGGGGGAGTAGGGAATCCGGAGCCGCAGGTGGCTCCCCCGAGCAATCACTCTGTGATGTGTAAGAGCTGCCATATTGATGTGATAAAACACCTGCTGGTTGGGCGAAATCTTTCTCGATGGGAAGTTTAGATAGATAGAGAAACATTATTTTATCCCAAAAGGAAATTAAAGTGTCCAGTGGCATTAATACATCGAGCATACACCTACACTCGGCCTTCAAAAAGTCACAGTACAAGACTTATGCAATAAGAGACAAAATCTTTAGATATGTATTTATTGTTGTAGCACACACACACACACACACACACACACACACACACACACACACACACACACACACCAGGCCTACGGTATGGGAGCACATGAATGAATGACAGCAGAATTCAGAGTGGTGGAGATTGGACTGAGCTAGGAAGGCACAGAAAAACAAAAGACAGAGACAGAGCTGGAGAAACAGAGAGAAAAAAGGGTGAGATGGGGAGGGAAAGAGTAAGAGAACAGAGGAGGATGGAGTGAGGATTCTGATGGCCCTGGACAACGGAGAGAGAGAGAGGCGTTGGAGGGAAAGGAAAAGACAAGGTCGCAGGGGATCCACGTAGGCTTAATTTCATTACTTGACAGAGCGATTTCAGACAAAATCACAGTGCCGGCTTTGATAAGTCTGCCTGTGTGACTAGAGAGAGAGAGAGAGAGAGAGAGAGAGAGAGAGAGAGAGAGAGAGAGAGATTGATTTAAGC
>JAODXP020001530.1:0-5000 GCA_027497455.2 Sardinella longiceps | reverse complement strand
AGATTATAGCACAATGGCTAATTTCCATCTGGTGTCCAAAATAGGCAGGCTAGATGTTTACAGGTAGAAAATAAAAACATACAAAAACATACAAGGAGCATACAAAGACACTGTTAGTAAAAAAGAGAAAAGAAAAGGTACACATACAAAGTTAGTAAAAAGAAAAAAGCCCTAAAATGGGGCTGTATGTTAATATGTTTGCATGTGGGTGTAAATTATGTGTGCGTACATGTTTGTTGAGCTCTAAGCCACATTTTAATCTGGCTCTTAAAAGTGGCTAAAGAGGGACATTCTCTTATATGCGTTGGTATTGTGTTCCAAAATGTGCTACCTTTAACAGATAGTGCGTTCTGGCTGAAGGAGGTTTTCCTAAAAGGTATCTCCACATCTTTGTTTACCACTGCTCAAGTAACCTGTGTCTGACGGTATTTAAAAAAATTCTGTAAACATGGTGGCGCTGTAGGAGAATTTACAGAAATTGTCAAAGCTCAGTAGATTGTATTTATCTAAGATGTTACAATGATGATATGAAAGAGGCTTTTTATCTAGCATTTTAAGTGCTTTTTTAAACAAAATCTCCACTGGCTTGAGTGTAGTAGACCCCACCATAGTCCAGCTAGTGATACAATAACTTAGGTGAGAAAAAAATCATAGCATGTAGGTACGTTAGAGCAGCAGTATCTGACATAGCACCCCTGATGTGCTTAAAATTATAAAGATGAAACTTGATTTTTTAGCTATCATTTTTATATGTTTTTTAAAGGTAAGACTGGAGTCCAAAATTATGCCTAAGTATTTAAAATCTGTGACCACTTCTAGCGTTTCAGTGCCTAGAATAACTCCGGGCTGAGACACCATAGGGGAAGGTTGCTTGGATAGGTACAGACAAACAGTTTTTTTTGCATTTAGTACAAGACATGATCTGTTGAGCCATGTTTGTATGTGTGTGAGAGCTGTTGCGAGTATACCTGCTGCTTCCTCAGGGTTTCTAGCCTTAGTGAAAATCACTGTGTCATCTGCATATAGCTGAACATCAACATATGGGCAGTGTTCAGGCAGATCATTAATGTAGAGAGAAAATAAAATTGGCCCCAGTATGGACCCTTGAGGGACCCCTACTGGACAACTCAAAAAGGTGGACCTAGAGCCATCCACAACAGTACATTGTTGTCTGTGTGACAAGTATGACTGGAACCAAGTTATGGATTGAACAGAAAAATTAAAATGAGTGAGTTTCGATAACAGTACATTATGATTAACAGTGTCAAAAGCCCTTTTTAGGTCCAGAAAAACAGCACCAACACAACCATTTCTATCTAAATGACATTTGTTCTGTTCCATAAAGGTGGCCAGTGCAGTCTCAGTAGAGTGATGTGGGCGAAACCCAAACTGCATTCGATGTAGAGGGGTTTGACTGTTACTAAGAAAATCAATTATTTGTTTGGAAACCCATTTTTCAATAACTTTTGAGATGACAGGTAAGATACTAATTGGTCTATAATTGTTCATATCAGTTTTATCACCCGTTTTAAATACAGGGATAACAGTAGCCAATTTCCATGCCTTAGGGACAGTGGAATTTCTTATAGATAGATTGACCAGGTGCATGAGTGGGAGTGCAAGGGCCTCTTTGTGTAGTTTTAAGAAGTTGGCATCAAGCCCATAGACATCCTTAGCTTTAGAATTGTTCAAACCGGTAATGATCTTAATAATTTCTTGTTCTGTAATTTGTTGAATGTAGAATTTGTTTTCATCCTCAATATGAACACTCAACTGCTCAGAGCACTCAGAGAAGGTGAATCGCTTGACCAAGTCTTCTATAGATTTAATAAAGAATGAATTAAGTTCTTGACACCGGACTGCAGAATCACTTACTAACTGATTACCAATTGTTAATTGTAGGCTTTTGATTTCTTGTTTAGGACATTTCCCTGTCAGCTTATTAATATTCTGCCATATTTTTTTACCATCTCCCCTGGCGTTGTCAATGATCTGAATAAAAAAAATTGCCTTGGCTTTGCGTAGTTCTTGTGAAGTTAAGCCTGTCTGTGTTAAGTCCAGACTTCACAGATTTTTTAAAGGTGCTATGTGGAATTCCTGTCAAAAAATCATATACCATACTCCACACTCAAGGGGGTAGTGTTCAGCATAAACCAGAGCCATAGCCTGTAGAGTTTGAGGCTCTTCACAAAGTATTTTTTCTACCCTATCCAAAAATTAAAAGCTTCCACCATAATTTACAAAGATGGGTAACATGCAACTATATCAAGAAGCTTGATTTCTGCAAGAGCCCATGAAAATAATCGCCTTTAGCGAAAAGCGCGGCTGTAACACAGACTAACGTTAACTAAGTTCAACATATTGACAGGGGACAATGCATCGGCAACACCGAAACGAAGGCTTCTCCTTTGGAAGAGCCTAACGTTAGTGCGTGATAAGAGTTATCGTTTGACTCGGGACATGCAGGTCAGCAGTAAGCACCCTGCACACCATTCCAAGAACGATGAGCGATGCACATGTGTTTTCCTTTACTAACGAATTTGTGATCGAGATATTCCTTACCTACACCTCGATTAAATCAATTGAATGTCCACTATTATTTAGGTGTGCGAATTAATGTTACCAGAGTTGGTCGATATTTTAGATCATATTGATATTTGAGCCAACTAACGTTAACGTTAGCTAGTTGGCGACCGCCACTGCACACACTGACAATACATTTGGCTCGGGCTACTAACAGCTTGATTGCTTTTGACAGGGTCTACTTTACGTTTACAGATCAATTTCGTTAACACAAGCCCCTGTGTTAGCAAACATCAGCTTGGCATACCGCTACATTTAACCATAGGACGTATAGTTGTAACGTTACGGGCTCTGCTATCTATCTAACATAACTTTTGACATGGGCAGTGGTAGCCTAATGTTAGTCTTTTTACCTGTCCAGACGAAACATTGCAGTTCCACCATCAATCTTCCTTTAGCCTACTTGCTCCAGCTGCCATGAATGGTTTTCAAACTATGTCGATGGTTTAATTCCAGTTTAATCGGTTCTTATCTTCACTTTTCAATGAGTGTGTTCCTGGCTCCCATAACTTGTGGTGGTGGTGGGGTTGACGTTAGTTTCAGCTAATCCAGTAACGTTACAATCCTTGTACGCTCCTTTTCTAAAACTAACTTCCCATTCTGATGGAAACGTACGACTTTGTATCTTCCCTAGAATTGACAGCTACTCCAGAAAATGTGTAATAGCCATAAACATGTACATTAACAGGGCATAAATGGACTCTGACAGATTAATTTCAACTACAAGCCAAGTGCTACTAAACCACAGGCGATTTCTTCGTCAACAATCGGAGGTTTGCGAGCTGTGACAGGCCTGTTAGTCGGTAGCGATTACTAGTGGCAAAATTGGTATTACAATACAAATAAATAGGCATCAGGGCCGTGGCTAATTTTTAGCATGCTAATTTGGGTTGATATCTCAGAAGCTGAGTACATGGTCGTATTTTTTGTGTGATGACTGCATTTGTTTCTTCACATTCTCCTGTTGCATTTTGTTTATTTTTTCATATTTCAAACTTCAATTCTTACACAATACACCTTTAAGTAGCAGATCCCTTTGTTTTATTAGTTTCACACATTCAGGGTTTAGCCAGGGGAGAGAGTTGTGATTCCCCCCTCCAGGACACCCCCTCCTGGAGAAACGAAGCACAACCTCATTTAATTTCGAAAGAAATAAGTCACAACTAGTATTTGCATCATCACCAACCAAGACACTCCAATCAACATCTTTCAATGCTTTGTCCACGTTTTCATGTTGGTTATTGGGAATTATCGGTTTACGTTTATTCTGTGAATGGAATTTATCCGAGCGTTTAAGTTTCCTGGAAAAGAAAATTGTGTTGTGGTCTGAAAGACCTGTTAATAGATTATGAGTTTTTGTGATTCTTTCCGGTTTATTGGTAAAAAGTAAATCAATTGTGGACTGCGTACGGCACGTGATTCTAGTGGGCTGCTTTATTAACTGAGTGAGGTTAAAATAATCAGTTATAAGTTTAAGTTTTTTTCTATCTTGTTTGTTCTCCCAGTTGACGTTAAAATCGCCAAAGAGGAGTATTTCTCGTTTGTGATTACATGCTGTAAGGAGTGCTTTCAGTTGGTCATAAAATTCCGGACCAGCTGTGGGTTTGCGATAGATGCAAATAGCTGTAAGAGACATCTCCTGAGAAAGGTGAATGTCTACACCAACACATTCGATTGTAATGTTACTGGGAAATTTAATCTCATTGCATTTAAACTTGCTCTTTACATACATAAGAACTCCCCCTCCCCCTATCTTTTCTGAAGGTTGCGTACTCTGGTAATGACACCGCTGCTTCTGGTGAAGAGCGGGTGAGCCATGTCTCAGTTAAACCAATAAAATCAATATTAGAATTACATAACAAGTGTTCAATCTGTTCGCGTTTTGGGACCAGGCTGCGAACATTTAAATAACCCCCAAACAATCCCCCCCTTTTAAAATCTGGGTCCCATACAGTCCTAGAAAGATTCAGTGTCCTGAAGAATTTCAACAGTTTATGTTTTCTGATCACTGGGTTTCGAGGCTTACGTGCGCTTGTGTGTGGAAGCTGTTCATCTATTTGGGTTGATGTGACAACCTGTCGTTGCGTCGCACATTCTGAGTCCCAGCTAGTTGAGCAGCCAGCCGGGCCCGGGCTGACAGGCACCTCCGGCAAGCTTGCACGGGCGGGCGGCAGCAGCGTGGAAACACCGACACCAAGCAACCTCTCCCTCCTCAATCGGCATTCCGCCGACTCCCTGCGCGAATCCAAGGCCGCTCCAACAGTGCTGGGGGTGAGTGTATCCGTGTCCTCGGTAGTAGCCAGTCGCCGCACCGCTGCTGTAAAGTTGGTACGAGGTTGAAGCTGGCTCTCGGTCATCCGGTCTGGCATGGCTGGTCCCCGAGATGGTGCAGCTGCATTTGTCGTCAGCCACTGGGT
>JAODXP020001529.1:0-23488 GCA_027497455.2 Sardinella longiceps | reverse complement strand
TCAGCCTTCGGCTTCGTGCCTGCAGCTGAACCACAGACAGGCTGATATCCACTCCCAACCCCACTCCGCTCGTCTGAAATTTCTTAAATCAAAGATAAAGCTACAAATAGGTATGCTGGTTTTACATGAGCAGAGAAGAGGACACAGTTGGACAGAAAGAAGAACCAACAGTAGCGCTGCCGGTTGTGCATTTAGAGGGGAATATTGTGATGAGGTCACAAAGACTGGAAATTATGCAGTTATTTTTAAGTGTTTAATCAATTGATAGGCTATGATACTATATGATGATATTATCTTAACTGCTACCACAAATATAAATGTAATAGAAAACTTGCAAGCAGAAAAAATAAAATCACTGTGTTAACCAATTATAACAGTATAGCTTCCAATATCTATTATGAATGACTATTTGACATGTACTGAGCAATTTCTCCAGAATAATCTATATGAACATATTTATACTCATATAAATATTTTTATAATTCAACAATCCACTATATTACCAGGGATAATACATTTTGGGATAGTTCTCCATTGACAAAATGTAATGATGTTCGTTTCGATTTTCAATTTCTTTTCAACATTCATCAAAGGAATTATCCAGAATGAATCAACTTGTTAGCCTGGCAAGCCATCTACATGTATGTGTACTCGTAGCTGTGGATAGATATGATAATAACTGTATTTCATGCAATCTATTCAAATACCAAAATGGCAACCAATGCTAACTGATGAGGGCAGTTATTTTCATAATATGATATATGATATGATATATTGTTACGACCCAGCCGGGTCTTCACTAGCCCCGCCCTCTTGCGCTCATGTTAGTCTGTCTATGTGTGAATCAGGTTGGCCGAGACGCACGGGTGTGTGCCATTGCCCTTGATCAACACTGGTATATGAAGGTCAGGATTCCAAAGACAGACGGGCTCCCTCTTAGTCAGGTCGAACCCCAGGACAGGTGTGACATAAGGTACGAATGCAATTTTTTTTTTACATAATGCCGCTCCGGCACCCTTGAGCATTTTTTTTTAATGACATAAACTGTCACGCCCCCTTTTTTTGACCATAAAAAAAATAACTATATGAACATTACTGTATGAACCCATCATGTATGGTATCTGTTCTATATATACAGTCTATGATGGTATCAAATGAAAGCTCTTCTCAAACAGAAATCAATGATGTCAATAAAAAATGATACAAATCATTTCAAGTCCCTCCAGCGAACATAGCAACTGTACAGTCTGGTAAAGTCACACTGCTGAAATGTTATATGTAGGCTGAAAAAAAAATTCTATCAACCCTCAACAATTAATCAAATAGACAAAGTTACACAGAACAAAGTAGAACTCTCTCACAGATTCTGAAAAAAATGTATACAGAACATGTTGTCGGGCTGGCCTTGTACACATGACAAATATTAAATGTCTCCTTTAAGCCTGGTCCATACCTTGATGTAGAGGTGGCTGTTGTCTGGCCGACCTACCATGGGTGGGTACGATGGGTATGGGTACCCAGGTTCATACGATTCACAGTAAGAAATGGAATAGAACACCTCAAAGGTTCTGTTGGCAGCTTTCTCAGCATCAAGCTTTACCTAAAGAAAGAAAATCAACAACAAAGGAGTCAAATGACAAAAAATGTAGCCTCACCAGAATTTAATCTGTTTCCGCATAAATACTGCTATAGCCATATATAAAAATCACTGACGTTTGTTATCTGAAGCTAGATGCCATTTTACTCCATTGTTGTGCAATATCCACATATGCGGACAGGAAAGTAACTTTTAAACAAAATGAGATCTCAAATCAAATCAACTTGTGAGTTTTCATTACAAAAAAACAATGTAATGCTGGATATTTATAGCATTTCATCAAGCCATTTATCAGTAGTCCAAGAGTAAGGAATTTCAACTTGCCTTTTCACATAATTCCTGGATATAAGGGTCTGATGGTCTTGGAGGTAAAGGAAAAGGCATAGTGAAACAATGTGACAACCTTAACTTTAACATTCAGCTGATGAAGCTGCTCTTACTGCGATGGAAACATCTTGAGTGGAAGTGACTCTCCCTTCTGTGGCCTTTTTATGGCCTACAGTACTTCCAAATAATCATGTGATCTTAAGGGCACTTTCCATAATAATTACAAAAAACAGAGGTCTTTATATTTGGCTTCAAAAAGAGAGGGGCTTAGATGATTAATCGACATGTGACATGTGTCAATGACGAGTAATCGACATGTGAGACGTGTCAATGACATGTAAATGACATGTCACTGGCATCGACATGTCACCACGTGACACATGTCGATAACACGTCACTAACATGACTGCTCACTGGCATCACCCATAGGCATCACTCGGCATGTCACAGGAAGAGGCATCTATGAGTTTCGCGGTTTTCACGAAATTTGCTATATGCCAAGATAGCCCACATCGCTCATGTTCAAAACAAGAAGGTAAGATAAATGCAATGCAGATGTAACATACTAGATGTATGTAAAAAAAAACGTCGAGTTATCACACAATTTTGAAAATTCCTGCAGGTGACGTTTTAAGCTTTAGTTATGTTAGCTAACATAACTTGCAGTCCAGGCAGGCTAATGAGGATTTGACGATTTAGCTTTTTTTTTTTTTTTTTTACTATCCATTGGATGTTGTCTTCGTCACATTATTAGCTTTGTTATTATGTTTTTGCTCTGCTTTCAATGATGGGCATTAGATAACTTCCAGTGGTTAGTTAAGTAGGCCTAGGGGATTTCTTAATGTTCGTTGATGCGACCGAATAGACTGGAGTGTAACGTTAATGTTAGCATAGCAGTTAACATGAATGTGGGTTATTTTTCCCTCTCAGTGTGTTGACATCGTTTTGTGTCGAGGGCAAGCATGTCTGGTAAAGTATTAACAATTATACAGTTACAATTATATGTAATCGTATGCATCTTATGCCAGTGAAAGTCATGTTTAACAATTTTGTGTGCAGTGATCACATTTGAATTTTCCTCTGAGGAGGAACTTATTAATGAGGGAGGTAACGAGAACTGCAAGTTCTGCAAAAGTGACATTCTCTGCAGTGCAGACCATTTACGGGTTCGACACATCAAGCACGCGATCTACTATGAGTGCAGTGGCAGCAGTGCGCCGAATCAGCTCACTTTCAATAAGAACAGAAAATATATGCCTCGTCCTGAAAAATCCGCCTTTGGTGTGTCCATGGCCTGGTGCACAAGAGTGGTATGTTATGTTGTGGATTGATGAATGCTTTTCAATGTGTAGAATTTGTTCCTTTTTCTAACAGGCACTGAATTTCTGTTTCAACATTTTAATGCAAATGGCAATCCAACAGGTAAGTAAGACGTAAGAATATGGAAATGTTATTTTTGCCTGTACGGGTCACAACCACAATGACATGCCCTATACTGTTTCAGAACATTGATGTCTTCATTGCGGACTGTCACGTCACGGTCACCTGGTTGCCCCCAATGTCATCAGTTGCCATGGATCACCTCCCTGTAAGTGCCAAAACAATTTTCTATGTTGCAAAATGCATAGAAGTAAGACATGACACTTCTAGGATATGCCTTGGCTGTGCAACTAATGGTTTACTGCATTTGTCTGTAGACTGACGTGAACTCAAAGGACTTTGTGATCCTTCCTTCTTGGAAACCAGGTCACTGGATGATATGTGTGAGTTACGTGGCTCAGTACTGTAGTGTAGAACACGTGAAACTAAATTTATTCGCAGTTTCTAGATTTATATTGTTCAGTATTACGTTATGTCCACTATATGTTTGTTATAACACTTGGAGTGCACCTTCAGATCATGAAGCCCAAGATGAAAGAGCTGTATTTGCTCAATCCACTGGGAGGCCCTGTGGACCCAGCTTATACAAGAATATACAGGTTTTCTTATATAGGAAATGTTCCATGTTCAGGAAGTTCGAGGTTCAATTTTCTTCCAGTTGTTATGGTTCCATCTCAAATATGCCATGCAGTTTTCATGCCTCCACCAACGAACCATATATTGACTATGTTTACAAGAGCAGTTATACCAAATATGATGAAATTGAGAGGGAAATTGCATCATCAAAAATGAGCATGTACTACTCATTAGTTTACATGGCCAATACTGGCATTTTAAACACATAGAATAATAATGCTTTGCATTATAATGTCTAATTAGGGGTTGGCTACAAAGAAGCAATTTCCCCCAAAAAAGTGGTGTATACCTTTCAGTGAAGTACATACCAGTGATATTCTGTTTTTCTCTTCATCTTTTTTCCACACAGAGAAATTGCTGTGGGCATGTCTCATGGTGGTTATTGGAGGGAGTTCATCCTTGATGACATACGGGTAAGTTCAATTTGTTATGCCTTCAATATTCACACCCTGCCCGTTACCTTTTTTAACTGGCCTGAAGCATCTTTTTTTCCTCATACAGGGCATTCCCAAACAGATGTCCTCCAAATCCTGTGGGGTGTACATCCTTATGGTAATGTCACCCTTTTTATTCTTTGCATTGTGTAAGGTTATCTCTAATCTTTTTATGTCCATATATTTATTTTTATATGTTGCTTATTTCATAGTATGCCACGTACATACTGTTTGGGATACCTTTTGACTTCACTGAGGTACGATTTACATTACATTAGTTACATTTGGTTTTTATAACATCTCCATGACCACTTGTAAGAACTCATGCAATCTTGTCTTCTAATACAATTTAGATTGACATGGACAAAGCTCGAAGATGGTGGGCTGTTCAGACTCTTACAAACTTTCCAGGGTAATATAATGTGGTGTATTGTGGTGCTCTGTCTTGCTGTTATTTACATGTCAATATTGTTTCATTATAGTAAAACAATTTATTTCTAATATCCTGTTTGTTCAGGAGAGATCCCTGGGTAAGGGAAGAGGAGAGAACAAGGGATCCCTTCCCCAACAAAAGACCACGTGTTGAGGTAAGGTGCAGTGCCTGTGGGAAGCATTCACACCCCTTTCAATGTTTCAGTCTTTATTACATTGTAGCCATCCCTTAAAATAATTTATGTTGATTTGTTTTTCTCCTCGTTCTACAATAAAAACCCCATAATGAGAAACAAAGTCTGGAAATGTAGACTTTTTCCCTGCAAATTGATAAAAAAATAAAATAAATAAATTCATTCATTAAATATTCACAGTATTCGCACACTGTTATAACCGTCATGAATTAAATTCTGGTGCCCTCCACTTGTTGAGAGAGAGTAAGGTGTGCATGTGTGTGTGTGTGTGCGCGTGCAGGGAGGGGATGGGTGAATTTGCTAATTCAATGTGCAAATGTACTGTACCTGTGTATTCCTGCACAGTGGACTACAGACATCTTCATGATTTCATAAAGATGGACAGTACATTATTAGGATGTAAAGTGTTTATTGTATTTTAGTAACCTATTGACCAAATTACTTCTGTCTGTCCCAGACCAATCAGACCCTAAGAAGTGTTGCCGTTGCTGCGACATGGGTGCAAGACAATATGGCGGCTTTCCGTGGTCATGTGAGTTTCCCTCCCCTCGTGAGCATGGACAAAGATCAGCTGGAAGAGGCATTGGAGCAGGTCTTCACAGGCACCACCGCTGATGATCAGGACTGCCGCCTCTTTACATTTGAATTAAAGGAGGACTTTGAATACTTTATAGACAATTTTGTCATTCCATACAAATTTGCTCAAGCTACAAAGTTTCTGGAGAGGCCGACAATCACAGATGCATCATCATCACCCCCCCCCCCCTTGGGTGTGCACTCCAGCCCTCCACACCAGCCCTCGTCACCAGCCCTCATCTCCAGCCCTCCACACCAGCCCTCATCTCCAGCCCTCCACACCAGCCCCCTCGTCTCCAGCCCTCCACACCAGCCCTCGTCTCCAGCCCTCCACACCAGCCCTCGTCTCCAGCCCTCCACCAGCCCCTGATTCCAGCCCCTGACACAAGCCCCTGACACTAACCTGTCATACCAACCTCCATCTTTTCTATTTATGTTCTATGTTCTATGTATAAGGCATACGTGTTTATAGCATTGCTTATTGACTACACACAACTTCTTTGTCTTTATTATTATCCACTACAAACCTCTATGCACTACCAGTTCTGTTGAAAGCCATTGTTACAATGTAAAATCTAAATGCATATCCATAAATTGTGTCTGTAGAAGGTAAAACCACTTGCTGGTGGTCCATGCCACTGGTCTATGCACTTTCCTGTACACTGTTCCGAGCCACTCATCTATGGTTTTCAGGACAGTCCTGTGCCACTTGTCATTACAAACTTATCTGTAAACTTAACTCATAATTCAGTGGTAAATGAGTGCCACAAGACAGGAAGGTGCATGAGACAGTAGGCCAGGGGTGCGGGACAGTGGGTGAGAGAGTAGGACAGGGGCATGTGACTGCGTGAGTGAGAGGCACAAGCCACCAGCATCCTGGCAGCAGCAGTATGGTACTGTCACAGCCCATCACATGATACAATGGGTGATCATCATGGGAGAGTAAGACTAAAGACTGCATGGGACAATATACATGTGGCACAAGACAATTGATGAGTGGCGTAAGCCACCTACAAAAGTACAGTAGGCCTACAGTACAGTTATGGCTCATAATGCCACTGCAACTTTGGTAGGGCCAGTCAAATCATTCTATACTTGCAGAGTCGCTGGACGAGTGTGACCTTGTTATGAGTGCATGGAGTTCGGAAGAACCGCTGATTCTGCCCCTTCAATTGAGCCGGTGTACCGGTCGTAACCAACTTGGAATGAAACGTCACACGGAGAGAGAAAAAACACCCCGCTACAAATGCGATTCGAATCATATAACAATGCAATGCCATGACAGAAATTATGATACGGCAAAAGCTATGATTAATGTTCAATTTGACGCAAAGAATGTAGCTTATGGTGAAACAGAACGACATGCCACTTCCGCATGACATGCCACTGAGCATTTGACATGCCACTTCGGCCAGTGACACGTCACGTATGTCACTCACGAGTGTCACATGTCGATTAATGCCAGTGACATGCAGTGACATGCCATTGACATGCAGTGACATGTCATTGACATGCCATTGACATGTCATTGACACGTGTCACATGTCGATTAATCATCTAACCCTTACTGCAAAATATTTGCAGAGGTCCGGACCTTCGTGCTCTCTATTGTAGCTAGTAGTTTACCAGAGACTTCTCCCCCGTGTCTGCTATCTGTCTCAGTAGGTTTTGCTTTGTTTACGTCCATGTGAGATGAACGTGGCTCTGAAATTGCAGCATGAACAACTCTCGTGCTCCTGTTCTGGGTTGCAGAATGCTGGCACGTCGAAAAAACTAAACATAACTACCAAAAGTATACTATAGTGTTCGCAAGAAATATGCAAATAAATTTGTAACTTTTGTCATGTAAAAATAAAATGCTAAATATTGGTAGGGACTATTTGTTTTCCCAAAATTTTGGTTGTGACATGTCACTATGGTCCATATGCAAATCTACGCCATTGGGTTTCCCCCATGAGGGACTATTTTTCTCTATTTCCCCCACGGAGGAGCTATATTTGTGGGCGTGGTCAGACTTGCCGTCTGTATCTATACCAAGTTTGGATGTGATACGTCAAAGCATGGCCGAGATATGAGGTCACTTCCTGCTTGGCGACTTCGCCGTCAAATTCGCCGTAGAATGTGAGCACTTTGACTTTGGACCGGAAGTTTTGTGAGACATGGTCCAAAGATGATGTGTACCAAGTTTCGTGTGAATCAGACAAAGTATGGGAGAGCGGAAATGTTAGTTTCACTTTTGACGAAATTCACTCCAGGGGGTGTTCTGGATCACCAACCTCCACCAAAATCGAATCAGTTCTTCCTTGTCCCACACAGATGTGGTCCGAAAATTTCATCCAAATCTGTGCAGTACATAACCTCCTTGGCGGAGGAGGTAATAAAACATGTATCTTACCTAATCCGTAACACTTTATTTGAAGGTCATAAGACTAACATGACACTGTCATTAACGAAGACATGACCTTGTCATGAATTTGTCATAAACTTCATGACTTCATGACTTCTGTCACTCAGTCTTTGTCATGACAAGATGACATTGTTTGGGTTGTCTTGATTATGATACCTTGACATAAATCAATGTGATGTTACCAGAAGTTGTCTTGACACGTCATGACACGTTGACATTAAATTTGTCGGCGATGTGACATTAATCAGGATGACATTACCTGACGATGTCTTTCTTATGACAACTTGACATATACAGAAATGCACCTCTTTATTTTCATATTTATGTTGCCATGATTAGTTGCTTCTGATGTGGTCAGATGGATGTGTGACAGGATAGTTTACAACTGGTTGTCTTGACAACATTATGGAGCTATCATGAAGAAATCTTACCATTTTGATTTGTCATAAGACATCATGAAGGATAGAGAGTGCGTCATCGTCATGACCCTTTTATGAAAGTGTGATGAAAACATTTTTGGACCTCAGGTAAAGTGGTACCATTTTGATTTGTCATTAAGACATGATGAAGGATAGACTGGCTGTCATGAC
Source organism: Sardinella longiceps (assembly GCA_027497455.2). NCBI lineage: Eukaryota > Metazoa > Chordata > Actinopteri > Clupeiformes > Clupeidae > Sardinella > Sardinella longiceps. The sequence continues at coordinate 14,915 of JAODXP020001529.1, read as the reverse complement.
ACCAGTATGATATTGTAATGAATACATTTCCGCTGAGCACTGAGCTTAGGGCTTAACACCTGGGCACTCCATGGGCTTCATGCCAGCAGGTGACCATTGCACTCACACTCCTCCAGAGACAGACCACACTCAGCCTCATCTGAGCCCACACAGAGCCAGAGCTGCATGCACCAGCCACTTGAGTGGGAACTGACAAACACACACACACACACACACACACACACACACACACACACACACACACACACACATACATGTTCTGTGGAAACTCTAATTTTGTGTAGAAACTCTTCCCACTCTCTTGCTGGACTCAAATTCTTAACAAACCTGATCAATCTCACACACAACTGGAATGTGTGTGTGTGTGTGTGCCTCACTCTTGATATTTGTGTGTTTGTGTGTGTACATCTGAACAGTCTTGAATGCCTTGAATGTCTTAGTGTGTGTGTGTGTGTGTGTGTGTGTGTGTGTGTGTGTGTGTGTGTGTGTGTGTGTGTGTGTGTGTGTGACTTTTGAGGACAGTCTTGAGATAAGATTCCAGTGAAATGTATTATTTATCTGGAAAGTGTTTGAAGTGGCGAACAAAAACAATGCAATGTTTAACATTGTGATCAAGCCTGGCCTGTAGGCTTTCAATCACTGGGTTGACTCCTTGTATTAATGTTTGTCTCATTTCTGTGCTCAAGTGTATTCATGTGCTCACTAAGGGTGGTTCTCCAGTTGTGATACTGTTCCAGGGAAATCAGATTACAATAAAGGCAGTGTCCCAAACCCTCCTGAACTCTCAAATATTGGCATATACTTCAGTGTTTCATGGTTAAGGCAAATATCTGATCCCCAAATTGACCACTGATCCCCAAATTGCAGCCCGTGGGCCAAATCCGGCCTGCAGCACTATCTGACTCATCAGTTCTTTTCCATAAACGTGCTTACAGACCATACACATTAGGCATACAAGCACTCCACTCATACTATGAAGCTTATTGAGGTGCATTAAAGAAAGCAGAAGGCTAAAAGATGACTACTTTGTGATGTTCTAACTAAGCCCCTTTCAACACATGGTTTTTAATGTTTGCAGGGTTGGCCCTTGGCTTGGTATGCTTAACAAAATCCAGCCCTTGAGGAAAAATAGTTGGGGACCATTGCACTACACTATAGAATCAAGAGCTGGGGCCCCTTCTTTTTGCCATATATAGGCTATTATGTCATTAGCTCCAACCATGCACGTGGACACTGGTAGTTTGTAGGCTGCATTTAATACTTGGTGGGTAAGTGAGGGACTATATATATATGGCTATGGCACACGGCTATGGTGGCTAATGACAAATTCGTGAGATTAAGTAGTCTAATCTTCATGGAGCAATATTTCTGACGGTCCAGGCTATCAACAATAGGTGCTACTCCGGCCTACGTATACGATGCGATTCACAGAGTTGAGCCAATAAAATCATTAGTTTATAGCGCACTAGCCTGCAGCAGAGGAACAAGCAGAGAGGAAAAGAAACGACCAAGACAACATGGCTTGCTTGCATGCATGAACCTATGACCCATGACTGTCGGCCCAAATGGAATACAAACCATTTCCTAAAGTTTGCGGATGACACAACAGTTGTGGGTCTCATCAAGGACAACAACGAAATCTGTGTTACACTACACCACTGATCCCCAAATTGCAGCCCGTGGGCCAAATCCGGCCTGCAGCACTATCTGACTCATTAGTTCTTTTCCATAAACGTGCTTACAGACCATACACATTAGGCATACAAGCACTCCACTCATACTATGAAGCTTATTGAGGTGCATTAAGGCGGGAGGTGTTTGTTGTCATCTTCAGTAGGCTTGGATTGATTGAAGTGTGTAGCCTATAAAAAGGCCACAGAGGTGAAGGACACTAAGACGTTTCATCACAGTAAGAACCTAGGCTTCCTCAACAGGGAGTTATACAAGGTCTTCTGTCAAAGTAAAGGTTTAGTAATATTGTTTTACTATGTCGGGTATAGGAGTCTTAAGTGGGCTAAAAGGAGCAAACCCAAAAGTCGAGGAGTTATGTTTGAAGGCAAGTTGAAATTCCTTACTCTTGCATTACTGGTCAATGACCAATGACTAATGAAATAATATTCTGGACTTTTAATACATTATTTTTCTTAAACAAAATTGACCTTCAGTTGATATCCAAGTTATTTTCCTATCCTTAAATGTGGACATTGCATAAGAAAGGAGTAATACCCAGCTCAAATACAAAGAATCATATATGGGCTAGTTTTAAGTGTTACATTAGTGCATTAGATTTTTATATGACTAGGCCCTACAGCAAGATTTATGCAGAAAACATTGTCATTTGACTCCTCTGTGCAATGTCCACATACATGGACATGGACAGTAACTTTTTGTTGTTTATAAACATCTTTTTATTGTTTTAAGTTTGCCAATTGTAGTGTTCTTGACATGATGCTATTTTTGTATTTTGTGCTGAATTCACCACACCTTATCCCTGCAAATCAGGGAGCCAGGCAATAGCAGGCATTCTGATTGGAAGAAAATGGTCTATTACTGATGTAATGTTGTTACAACCCATCAATTACACCACATTATGTAGTAACCTGGCAAAATGTAATCAATTTTAACTCCATTGATCAATAATCTAGGGATTTTGTAATAATTGCAAGAAACTGCATGAACACAATGTGTAATAAATTCCCCGCATTTTATTTCAATTGGAAAGATTGGAAAAAATTAAATGTCGTTTTTAATCAAATATTTTCAGGTACTGTATTTTGTGTATTTCAAATACTTAAATATTTGTATAATTTTTTTTTTTTTACTCAGTCACAGACATGCCATTCACCAGTGGAAATGTTTGGGTCAGATGTAAATCATGTGACACACCCAGAAATTCGAGATTTCGTATGAAATTTCCATAGCTAGGCAGAGTGCGGTTGCAGCTTTCCTCCAGTGTAAGACAGAATAAGACAAGACACAGTAGGTGTAGCTTGGCGGCAGTACGTGTAAATCCTCACAACCCAATTCCTTGGGCGCTTCTAACAGCTGAGTTAGAAGCTTGGGCTTTTAGCTCAGTGGTTAGAACGGCCAACTCCCATGTCAGGAGTTTGTAGCTTGCAGGGTGGAGGGTTCGAGATCTGTGTGCGGTGCAGCCCGCCACTGGCTACACTTGCAAAAATTGATCTTTTCAAGTAAAGTAGCAAAAGTGTTACTTTTAAACATCAGTATTAATTGTTCTTCTTACAACAGCCTGAATTGTCTGTTTTGCACTGCAGTTTGTGTTCTGAGTGAAAACAGTATGCTGCAATGTAGCAGTAACTTGCAGGGGATGGAGTGAGATTGTGTGAGATGTTTTGACGTTTCAATAACAATAAATATTTTTTATTTATTTTTTTTTAAAAAAAGCTTTTTGTTACGGTGCGCATATTTTTGTATTTTCAAATTACAAATGACTTGTATTTTAATGAAATACATTTTCCACACCAGTATTTTATAATTTTATTATTTTGTTACATTTCATGAACAATTACTTCTAGTTTGTAACAAAATAGTTTTTGATGTATTTGTGCCCAGCTCTGATTACAATTTACTACATAATGTGGTGTTATTACATAATGGGTTGTAACAAATACTAAACCCTGTCCCACAGACGTATAGGCCTATTGCAAAGTCACCTGGCTCACTGTATCTTGTGCAGGGAAAACCTGATTGGAAATGCTTTGTAAAGCTGGTTTTCTGTCTTTAGGCAAAGCCTGCTGCACAGAAAGCATCAGACAGAACCTTTGGAGTGTTCTATTCCATTTTATACCGTGAATTGCCATTATGTGGGGGTCTACACTATTTCATCAAGGTATATGGACCAGATATAATGAATGTTGAAATGAAACTGAAGATGATAACGAGACAGTTTTTAATTAGTCCAGGTGTTAAATAAATGCCTGCATTGTAAAACTAATGAGCATATTAAGCAGATTTCTTGTAAATTGTCTTAGCATTGTGTTATACAATTAATTTTTTGTTAGTCTATACAATTTTTTCCAACTATACTTCACTGGCTGTAATTTAAAGTGATACTTGTTGTCCCTTACTTAAAAAATTTAATATGCGTAGCTCAACTGAAATGAGGAACTATGAACATGAAATTTTTTATGAACTAGTTCATTTGAAGTGTGAACTTACATGGCACCCTCATTCAGCTTTCATGTTTTTGTTTATCTCTCAAAGGTGCATGTCAGTGAGTCAAGTGATGACTACGTCCATATTCACCTGTGCTCCGGTCTTGACTCTGTGGAGGGTTGGGATTTCTGTGGAATACAATGCGACAAAACATTGTGGGACCCAATTGATGAGTTTAGGAATTAAAACATTTGATCTTTTAACTTTTCCAAAAGAAAATATGCTGAAATGTAGCACATGCAGGTCTTAAAATGTTTTGAGAAATAAAGACTCAATTAAACAATCATTTTGTTATTTCTCAGAGCCCATTTTATTTCCGTATCTAGCAATCTTGAGTTCATTCAACCTTTCATCAATGACACATTTTCACTGAAAACTGTCAGTGGCCTCTCTGGACAGAATGAAAACATTAATAACTAGAAAAGTGCTCAGCGCAGACCTCCGCCAAGGCAATATGGTCACAAACACAATATATATTCCAGATCATGTTCTGGAATCTGGATCACAAATCCGTGCAGGACTTTTCGAGTTATCCTGCTGACAAACAGACAGACAAACAGACAAACAGACAGACAGACAGACAGACAAACCAACACGACCGAAAACATAACCTCCTTGGCGGAAAAGCTTTCAGAGAGCGCAGTCCTCCGCCAAGGCAATATGGTCACAGATGCAATATACAAGCATGCAAAAGCACATCCTCCCACTTGCAACCCCCCATTTTCCCCCTTCCCCCACATCACTCCTATTAACATTTAATTGCAAACATATGCATGCATTTCTGGTGATCACCAACTGGCAGCGCTAGACCCTGCACAGTGGACAGACGTCATCAGGACAGAGTCCGGAGTCCATATACCAAGTTGGGTTATGATACGCAAACCGTTGCCGGGATATGATGTATGACCACCAGGGGTGGTAGAGAGTTTAACTTTTTTTTTTCTCTACATAGTCAGGACGGGTTCCTCAGTCCATATATCAAATTTGGTTGCATTAGGTCAAAGCGTAGCCGAGATATAATGTTTGATCACTAGGAGTGCTAGAGAGTGTAACATACTGTTTTCCCTGGCCTGATTCTTAACTTAATTATGGCAAAACACATATAAAAACTAGATGTACCGCATGGCGGTACAAAATATGACCGCCGCTCAGTTCTGCACATTCTCGCATATATATGATGCTTGTCAACTTGTTTGTATCTCTCTCATGTTATAAATGTGTGTCTGCATGTGTGAGTTTGCTTTTGTGTACATGTGTGTGTGTGTGTGTGTGTGTGTGTGTGTGTGTGTGTGTGTGTACCTGTGCGCATGTGTGCTTGTGTGTACAGTATGTAGTGTGTGTGTGTGTGTGTGTGTGTGTGTGTGTGTGTGTGTGTACCCGTGCGCATGTGTGCTTGTGTGTATGTAGTTATATATGAGCCTTGAATATATTGAAGGAAGTCCTGAATATATTGAATGAAACTCTGAATATATTAAATGAAAGAAAACCTTGAATATATTGAATGAAGTCCCGAATATATTGAATGAAACTCTGAATATATTGAATGAAAGAAAACCTTGAATATATTGAATTAAACTCTGAATATATTGAATGAAGTCCCGAATATATTTAATGAAACTCCGAATATATTGAATAAAGTCCCGAATACATTGAATGAAGTCCCGAATATATTGAATGAAACTCTGAATATATTGAATGAAACCCTGAATATATTGAATGTAGTCCCGAATATATTGAATGAAGTCCCGAACATATTGAATGAAACCCCGAATATATTGAATGAAGTCCCGAATTATTGAATGAAACTTGCCTCATCCGAGGTCAGTGCCGGTGGCCATCTTATGTGTGTCACAAGTAGTGCTGGCAAAATTAACTGATTAATCACGTGATTAATCCAAAAAATTTAACTCGGATTAAAAAAATTAACTCAGATTAATCCTGATGGATATGGTTCCACTTTCATGGCATGTATTATGTTCAATTTCAGATAGAAAATGGATCGGTTATCAAGTCAAACTATACAAAGATTATGGCCTAGCTCCTGACTGTCCAACAACATGTTTGGGGAATCCTTCGGGGTAGGGGACAGGTGTGAATTGCCCCATTTGAGATGAACAAAGCCAACTATTTAGTATCAGGGCCTTAACAGGGCAAAATAAGGATCCAATATACCCTAGTATCCAAATTCTTACTGGAGGAAATGAGTTGTGATTAAAAGTGATTAATCACGATTAATCTTTGAAAAATTTTGTGATTAATCAGATTAATTTTTTTAATCGTTTGACAGCACTAGTCACAAGTATGGAAATGCCTGTGACCAGTCAGTATCGCTTGGGTGGAGTGGTTGGCAATGAATGAGTAAATGAAGCAAAAATATTAAATAACTAATTAATTACAGTTTTATTAATATTTTCATTGATTGCAGCTGCAAGGTAAAATAGTTTAGTTAAGACATGATGAAGGACTGACTGGCTGTCATGACACCATTATGATATTGTAATGAATGCATTTCCGCTGAGGGCTGAGCTTAGGGCTTAACACCTGGGCACTCCATGGGCTTCATGCCAGCAGCTGACCACTGCACTCACACTCCTCAGGAGACGGACCACACTCAGCCTCATCTGAGCCCACACAGAGCCAGAGCTGCATACACACACACACACACACAAACACACACACATTACATGTGCTGTGGAAACTCTAATTTCATCTAGAAACTCTTCCCACTCTTTTGCTGGACTCGCATTCTTGACGAACCTGATCAATCTCACACACAACTGGAATGTGTGTGTGTGTGTGTGTGTGTGTGTGTGTGTGTGTGTGTGTGTGTGTGTGTGTGTGTGTGTGTGCGCCTCACTCTTGATATTTGTGTGTTTGTGCATGTACATCTGAACAGTCTTAAATGCCTTGAATGTCTTTGTGTGTGTGTGTGTGTGTACTTTTGAGGACAGTCTTGAGATAAGATTCCAGTGAAATGTATTATTTATCTGAAAAGTGTTTGAAGTGGCGAACAAAAACAATGCAATGTTTAACATTGTGAACAAGCCTGGCCTGTAGGCTTTCAATCACTGGGTTGACTCCTTGTATTAATGTTTGCCTCATTTCTATGCTACAAGGTGATGAACTAATCAAGTGTATTCATGTGCTCACTAAGGGTGGTGATCCATTTGTGATACTGTTCCAGGGAAATCAGATTACAATGAAGGCAGTCTCCCAAACCCTCCTGAATTCTCAAATATTGTCCAATAGGCCAGTGTTTCATGGTTAGGGCAAATATCTGTGTTACACTACACCACTGATCCCCAAATTGCAGCCCGTGGGCCAAATCCGGCCTGCAGCACCATCTGACTCATCAGTTATTTTCCATAAACGTGCTTACAGACCATACACATTAGGCATACAAGCACTCCACTCATACTATGAAGCTTATTGAGGTGCTTTAAAGAAAGCAGAAGACTAAAAGAAGACTGCTTTGTGATGTTCTAACTAAGCCCCCTTTCAACGCATGGTTTTTAATGTTTGCAGGGTTGGCCCTTGGCTTGGTATGCTTAACAAAATCCAGCCCTTGAGGAAAAATAGTTGGGGACCATTGCACTACACTATAGAATCAAGAGCTGGGGCCCCTTCTTTTTGCCATATATAGGCTATTATGTCATTAGCTCCAACCATGCACGTGGACACTGGTAGTTTGTAGGCTGCATTTAATACTTGGTGGGTAAGTGAGGGACTATATATATATGGCTATGGCACACGGCTATGGTGGCTAATGACAAATTCGTGAGATTAAGTAGTCTAATCTTCATGGAGCAATATTTCTGACGGTCCAGGCTATCAACAATAGGTGCTACTCCGGCCTACGTATACGATGCGATTCACAGAGTTGAGCCAATAAAATCATTAGTTTATAGCGCACTAGCCTGCAGCAGAGGAACAAGCAGAGAGGAAAAGAAACGACCAAGACAACATGGCTTGCTTGCATGCATGAACCTATGACCCATGACTGTCGGCCCAAATGGAATACAAACCATTTCCTAAAGTTTGCGGATGACACAACAGTTGTGGGTCTCATCAAGGACAACAACGAACTGGCCTACAGGGATGAGGTAAATCATCTAGTGGACTGGTGCAAAGTCAACAATCTGATCTTAAATGTTGACAAGACAAAGGAGATGATTGTTGACTTCAGGAAGTCTCAGCCCAGTCATTCACCACTCCTCATTAATGACACTGCAGTGGAGGTTGTCAGCAGCACCAAGTTCCTAGGGGTGCAAATCTCTGACAAACTAACCTGGTCCCTCAACATCACCTCTCTGGTGAAAAAAGGGCAACAACGCCTGCACTTCTTGCGCCGGATGAGAAGGGCGGCCCTCCCACCTCCCATCCTGAGCACCTTTTATAGAGGTGCCATTGAAAGCCTGTTGACCAGTGGCATCTCTGTCTGGTTTGGGGCGTGTAATGCCTCAGATTGGAAGGCTCTGGAAAGAGTAGTGAGAACAGCAGAGAAGGTCATCGGGTCCCCACTGCCCTCTATCCGGGTCATTGGTCAGAAACGCTGCCTGGCGAGAGCCCAACGCATCTCCTCTGACCCCTCCCACCCTCATCAGGGACTGTTCACAGTACTGGCATCTGGGAGGAGGTTCAGCAGCATCCCCAGTAGAACAGCCAGATTTAGGGACAGCTTTTTCCCTACAGCAATCAGGCTGCTTAACAATAACAGTAAATGATCTGTTGGACATATGTGTCACTCCATGCACTTTAGATAGGCATTCTTGAGAATCTTATCTTATTTTATTTTTTCTTCTTCTTCTTATTATTATTACTCCTTGCACTTTTCCACTTTAACAGACATCTACAGAATCCTAGTTTTTAACTAAATTGAATCATATGATACTGTATTCTGTGAATATTTTACACTTTTTTTATGTACTAACGAGCTCAAATGCATCGATATCTCGTTTGATATGTACACTGATGGTGTATTTGTTGAATGACAATAAACAAGTCTAAGTCTAAGTCTAAGTCTATTAGACATGGGAAACTGAACACAACAAAATCTTATTAAAACCAACAAGATTTAATGAAATTTTCATGTAATTTGAACGGTTGACTTGTGCCTCTCCGGACCCCCAAATCAGAGAAATTTTGGTCTGCGGAACTTGTAGGCATTTAATTGAAGACCCTTCGTGTAGGCCTTCAATGACCGGGTTGACTCCTTGTATTATTGTTTATTTCATTTTTGTGCTACAAAGGGTGATCAAATCAAGTGTTTCTAGTTAAGGCGGGAGGTGTTTGTTGTCATCCTCAGTAGGCCTAATGTATTGGGGGGAAAACCCGTCAGCATCCTATTTCCTCATTCCCATTTCCTTATAGATTAGACATTATACACTTACTGAGCTTTTCATCCTGGTGGGCGTGCCTCCTCTCTTCTGCGCTTTCTTTTTCTTTTTCCTAAAGATCATATGATTGGTTGAAGTGTGTAGCCTATAAAAAGGCCACAGAGGTGAAGGACACTAAGACGTTTCATCACAGTAAGAACTTAGGCTTCCTTAACAGGGAGTTATACAAGGTCTTCTGTCAAAGTAAAGGTTTAGTAATATTGTTTTACTATGTCGGGTATAGGAGTCTTAAGTGAACTAAAAGGAGCATACCCAAAACTCGAGGAGTTATGTTTGAAGGCAAGTTGAAATTCCTTACTCTTGCATTACTGGTCAATGACCAATGACTAATGAAATTATATTCTGGATTTTTAATACATTATTTTCCTTAAACAAAATAGACCTTTAATCTGATTTTGTTAAAACTTTCTTTTTCCTATCCACATATGTGGACAGTGCATATCAAAGGAGTAATACCAGCTAGCTTCAATAGTTGTTACAGTAGTGAATTTTATGGCTTGGCCCTATAGCAAGATTTATGCAGAAATCATTGTCATTTGACTCCTCTGTTTTGCGACATCCACATACATGGACAGTAACGTATAAACATCCTTTTGTAGGTTTTAATTAAATTTGGCAAATGTTCTTGACATGATGCTATTTTTGAATTTTGTGCTGAATTCACCACACCTTATCCCTGTAAATCAGTGAGCCAGGCATTATGATTGAAAGAAAATGGTCCATCATGGATGTAATGCTGTTACAACCCATAACACCACATTATGTACTAACCTTAGTCTTGAACACTAGATTACAATATAATGTGGTGTTATTTCATAATGGGTTGTAACTACTAAACCATGTCCCACAGACTGTGGCAAAGTCACACCTGGCTCACTGTACCTTGTGCAGGGAAAAACTGGAAATGCTTTGTTAAGCTGATTTTCTGTCTTTAGGCAAAAGCTGCTGCTGAGGGAGCAGCCAAGAGGACTTTTGGAGTGTTCTATTCCATTTTATACCGTGAATTGCAATTATGTGGGGGTCTACACTATTATATCAAGGTATATGGCTATATGATTAAGCAGATTTCATGTAATTTGTCTTAGCATTGTGTTACACAATATATCCCTATTTGGTTAGCCTACACAATTTTTTCCAACTGTACTTCACTGGTTGTAATTTAAAGTGATACCTATTGTCTGTCACTTAAAAAAGCATTTAATATGCCTAGCTCTCAACTGAAATGAGGAACTATGAACATGACATTTTTCATGAACTAGTTACTGGCATTGGCACATCTCGTATTTCACCCTCATTCTCCTTTCATGTTTTTGTTTATCTCTCAAAGGTGCATGTCAGTGAGTCAAGTGAGGACTATGTCCATATTCACCTGGCTCATGTAGAAGGCGTTCTTGATCCTCCGAAAAGTTGGGATTTCTGTGGAATACAATGCGACAAAACATTGTCGGACCCAATTGAGGAGTTTATGAAACATTAAAACATTAAAACACTTGTTGGTCTTGAAAATGTTTTGAGAGAATAAAGACTCTCTATAAGACTCTATTTCTCAGTGCCCATTCTGTATTTCCGTATTTAATCTTGAGTAAATTTAATCTTGAGTAAATTCAACCTTTCATCAATGACAAATATTCACTGAAAACTCAGCTTGTCTGAACAGAATGGTGAAACAGAAGAGACAGTAGTAATAAACATCAATAATGAAACATGTATCAATAATCCGCAGTGCCTTTCAAAGCAATAAATGTCACCTTACAGATTAAAATCAGTGACATATAACATTCGAGTGATAAAAGCAAGTGCGTAAGATTTGAGTCCATATGGAAAAAGGTGAGTTTTCAGTGTTCTTTCAAATAGTGAGAATAGTGAGAGTTAAGAGCACACATTTATGTATCCATAGTTTCGAAGGAGCATGAGAAGGCCTTTGCATGGACAAGCACTTAGCATATTGTAACAAGCACTTAGCAAGCACTTAGCATGGTGGCTAATGCTCAGGGGAACCAAATTTGAGAAATGAAGGTAGCCTGGCGAATGCCAAACTAAAAACCACAGGTGATATTTAGTCTGGAGACCTACCTATTGCATCTCTCGTAGCGGAAGCATCGTTAACGATTGTCCAGAGCCATTTATTGGGCACTACAAATCATATCATATCATAGCGTCTGTACATAGCTCAGAGCCAATACCAGAGCCACCACGTGGCGTAAAATGCAATCGAGGGCTGTACTAGTCCCTTTTTGTTCTGTGATTGGATACCGAAAATAAGCGAGGAAAACGACCATGGTCACCATGCTGCTTTGCAGAGTGAAATGAAATAAGCGCGCAAAGGAGCATGGGAACTCCCAGGCTAAAATGAGGGGACCTTGCTCCAGAGCAGGACTCCATCATGGCTTCAGAGCCGGATGGCAGTGTCACCTACATGGAGGCTTACAAAGAACTACATCCAATATTTTATATCTATATAGCGTGAAATCTCCACTCTGTATTTGTATGGTGTACCTGTAGGCTACAGATCTAGATGTACCCTAGCGGTATCAAATAGATTTCTCTCATATGTGTAGCATGAGCTGAACTCTCTGTGAGAAGTGATCAGTCACAACTTTCTATGTAGTGAAAGGGACGAGACCGCCTATGCCAAGACGGAGTCAAGACTGAGTCTTTGAAGGGTTCAGACTGAGCCACTTGGTTTTCAAATACAGTTGTGTCATGGTCAAGAGAATGTCATTTTGATGATGAAAGCCAGTCCTTTAGGTGTGAGACCAAGACCATAAAAACATATCAGTGATTTAGTATCATAGCACTTGATAATCAACAGTTAAGCCTACAGACCAAACTTGTCAAAGGGGTAGAGAGACTGGCATTCAGTATGGACAGTGACAGCACTTAGTAGTTCATTTGGTAACACTCCAGTTCGTAAGAGCAGATCATCAGACTGGAGAAAGAGCTGGAGTATAACGAAGAGTCTTCTAACAGCCGGGTAAGTCTCCCTCCTATTTCAGTCCGGATTATGGAGTATCCTTCTCATGATAATCTATTTTAAAATAGGCAATTAGATCTATCTTAATGTGGCTATATGTTTCTGTTCATAAATTCATTCATTTATATTTACAGATTGTATCAATGGAAAAAAAACAGCTCATGAGAGACTGGTATGATTTTTTACCATTATAGAATGACGATGCATTTGACATCAAATAGCTTACTGATCATGTCCCTTTGGCTTACACAGATGAAGGCCTCGGTTCTGCAGTGTGAATTGATGGACAAAAAGGCAGAGGTCTGCTTTTTACATCACAGGTAGACTGTCTCAGAATTCAATTTCCTGTGAATTTCATCATTTCCTCACATTTCCTCACACAACCTCAGTCTGTCTTCTCCTGTCCACGCAGACTTATGGACTTTATGGACTGGGTGGCTGTGCTGAAGGGAACACAATTTGCAATAATTAATTTATTAGTTGTTTGTTCTAATTCACCTAGGGTTAGAGACATTGCTCCAGATCTACACCCCAGTATGGCTTCACTGACTAAAGACCAGGTAGCAGTGCCATCTAGAGGCCAATATGGAGGCCTCCAAATAACAACATCCATTATTTCATTTTACATCTATATAATTATTCTACATTTATTATTCTAAATTAAACCATGTTTTGACCCATGGCCTGGCAATGTGGGACATATGCTATTGCAGGAATTCTCCACTCCAGGTGCTGTATCTGAATGTATCAGCCTGTATGCAACATGTTCTGTCTGCTGCTCACAGATCCACACCTGCATGCTCACACACACACACACACACACACACACACACACACACACACACACACACACACACACCAACAAGTGTCTGGGAGTATGTACCAGAAAACCAACAAGACAAATCGGCTTGGAATGCATGGGCAACAGCAGGTAGACAAACACAAGCAAAATGTGGAAAAGCAGCCTAAGAATGGTGCAGACCAACTTGACTGATGTAACACTTACAGAAAATCTGCTTATAGCATCAAAATCTTTGAATATCAATCCTCCTGCTTTATGTTGTTTTACAGGAGCATAATGCACTTTGAATCATAATGAACCATTGGAACAATTATATGGCGAGCAGATATCTCAGCAATCATATCTGGCTAGCTGATTAAGACATTTTACACTGTTCGCATTGTAACATGCTTTTGAAAAGTGCTATATAAATAAAGATTATTATTATATTACTGTATCTCAGCTTTCTCTACGACACTAAGACACTAATAGGCCTGTACTACACCAACCACCTCACAAAGGCCAACACATGGCAATTATATGACAGGCTGATTTCTCTGGAATCATATCTGGTAACTTGACTTGAGTCCTGTCCAGACACCTTTATGGAATCATAAAATACATAACCAAACAATAAGGAAACAACATTAGCCTAGTTTTGCTAGCTGCAATTACAGGCCCTGGCTCTGCAAGCCATGATATTTTGCCTTCCAACATTGCAATGCACTCATATGTCTTACCAAATGTGATTTGCATAGCCTATTGTATATTTCACATTCTCCATCATGAATGGAGATCCAGAGGGTTCAGTAGGACCATCTCTCTATTGTCTATCTTCCCCTTGTACTGTACATCTTCAGACACTATGGCATCAAGTTTCACTCTTACACTCTGTGTTCCACTATAGGCCTATCCTGTTTGTTTGTTTGTTTATTTATTTATTTAAACTTGGGAAACGCATTGAGGATGAAGCCCCTAATTTGCAAAGGTACTGAGTGAACCTGGCAAGATATTTAAAAGGAAGAACAACGATAATAATAGTTTAACCTACAGTACCTCTGTGTCATGTTGCCAGCCTTCCACCCAGCACCCTCACTGCTTGTCTGCATGGCATAGGGCATGGATTTAAGAAATTACTGAAGATTTATTCTTAGCAATAAAACTGAGCTTTTACTCATTGGGACCTCAGTGACACTCCAAAAAAGCAACATTTTCTCACTCCTGACTGTCAACTCTTCAGGAGTGTTTTGAAAACAGTGACTGGGACATTTTCAAGCAAGCAGCCTCCTACAACAACAACCTACAACATTTAGGAACATAATGATTTATTTAAAAGGGCGATTAAAACTCACCTTTTCCCTTGTGGACTCCACTGTCCACTGACAGTCTTCAGTGACAATATGAAATTTATGATGAAAGATTGTATGGACACAAGATTACTAGATATGGAAATACATGGGCACTGAGACATGAGAAAATGGTTGTTTAATCTAGTCTTTATTTTCTCAAAACATGTCAGCACTTTTTCTTCTGGAAAAGTTAAAAGATTAAATTAAGTTTTAATTCCAAAACATCTCAATTGGGTCTG
>JAODXP020001528.1:0-22977 GCA_027497455.2 Sardinella longiceps | reverse complement strand
TACTTCGTTCAGTTACGTATTGCTAAGGTTAAGAGCCTCTCATTGTCCGTTCTCTACAGCACCTTGCAAGCAGCCCAATATTGTTTGTTTACAAAACGGTTTTGTAAACACTGCATAAAAACACAATTTTAAGCACTTTGTTAGACATTTGTAGTCAAAAACACTACAGAGGTGTGTTGTAATGTGTCTGATGATGTTACAAAGCTTTTGGGGTGACATTTGGTGCATGTTTAGATGCTGAAAACAGTTTTGAAAACTTGCCCCATTGGGTGAACTGTCAGGGCTTACTCTCTGTTCAAGGAAACCTATATGGTTGGACTAAAATGTCTTGCGTCTTCAGTATTTGCTAATCTCAAGTAGCTTGAGCAATAGAGCTCTTGTTGAAATTTGACAGGATTTCCCCTTTAAGCAGCCTGACTAGTAAGCTAGCAGTCTGAAAGTTGTGGGTTTGAATATCGTCTGTCACAGAGCCCTTGAGCACTTGAAGATCAATCTGCTGTGCCAAGTTTGATGATCCAATGAGGAGATAAATATGCCAAGATGCAATTTTGAGCCAAGATTAATTTTCCTATGTTCCATTGAAGTATCTGTGTTTTTTTTTCCTTGAAGGCTATTTGATTTGTATGCACATGAAATTCATGATTTACTTTAGGCTTAATTCTTCTTAGACTTAAGAATTAGACTACAACTTGAGCCACTTGTTAAGATTGGCAGTTGTCAGTTTTGCCAACTCCAGGAGTGATGCCATTTACCATTTGATCTGTTTTCTACCTTCTCTTAGGACATGTCCGGATAAGACCTGGGTTCAGTGTGACAGTTGCCTGAAGTTTAGGAAGCTCCCGGATGGCATCGGCAAAGACAAGCTCCCAGATGAGTGGTTCTGCAAGATGAATCCAGACCCTCAGTACAGGTAAACCCCCTCCCCCCCATTAATTCCTATTTCAGTGTGCATTGTATGAGGGAAACCGAAAGTAAGAAAGTGAAACCGAAAGTAAGATCTGAGGTTACATTGACTCAATATAAAGTGTTTCGCGTTTGTGTTGGGTCTATGCTGTTTGGAAATTCTTTCATTTCATGTGAAATATATTGCTGTTAGAAGGCTCATGCAGCGGGACTATGCTTAAACTTGCTCCGGTATATTGCTTTAAGTTTTCCTTCAAAGGTCAAAATAAAGGTATTTAGAGAAGTACTCCCACACACATCATAAAACTTATTGTAAATGTACTGTGTGCTTAGGTTCAGCCTTGTGATTCTATGTCTTTTCAGGAGTTGTGAGCCACCAGAGCAAAAAGATGATGATGAGGCCACCTACATAAAAACCTACAAAGAATAGTATGTCACACTCGTATTAAGGATCCTTTAAGATTATATGTTTGTTCTTAAAAAGAAGTCTTTGACCACTCTGTGGAATTGGAATTACAGGGAGTCATGTTGAATTAGGTTTTAAAGTCATCAAAAAAGACCACACTCATCCTCAAGACCAGAGAATTGCACACCTAATTAAAACAAAGTCCAGTGAGAAGGTAGGACATTTCAAGACAGGCAAGGGACAGGACAAATAACACAAGACAGGGCATACTGTAAGTACACTACAGTAGAATACAGCAGTGTCTACAATAAGCTAAGCTCAAGTGAGGTGAGGGTAAAATATATAAATAAAAAAAATAACAATATGGAAGAAAAAGTGCAGGAGTGCATTTCAGTTGTGAGAGGGTTATGCATCATGTTTCTTTGTCCATCAGTCACTATTCAGCAGAAATAAATTCCTAAAAACACGTACTTAACTGCCCACAGTAAGCGCCTACGTAACTGTCACAAAAATGAAAAAATTCAGATGAAATTCTGCCATATAGTAGATCCTTTGAATGGGGCTGGGACTTTCATTTTCTTCACAGTACATCCATATAGAACTATACCTACCAGTAGTTGGGTCACAGTATGTATGTACATAGAATCAGTTCTCAGATGTTAGAATGGGGATAAATTGTACACTGACTACTGTTTACATTTTTTTAATGCAGTGAACGCCAGAAAAAGCTTGAGGCAGAGAAGAAGAGGATAGAGGTCTGCCTACTGCACACATGCTTGACTTGCTCCTGTTGATGCACAATAACCAGCTCTGTTAAATACAAATACAATAACCCAACACTGTTAAACACAAATAGAGGGGAAAGGTCTAGAATTACTGACCTCTCTCATGTCTAGTACTTTAGCAAGTGTATACAGTATGTGTGTCCTGTGATGATCCCTCCAATGTGTTCATGTCTGTGTCAGATGGAGGAAAAGAAGAAGAGGAGGGAAATAGAGATACAGGAGAGGATGGCCCAACTGGAGAGGGAGAATGAGAAACTGAAGCAGGACCGTCTGGAGCGTTATCTCAATGTGGGTGATTGAGACAGGCCAGTCAGGAATACTGACAGAACAAGTGCTTTGGGTTTGCAGCAGTATAGACTAATCCAACGAGCGTTTTGTGTAGACTGCCATCTTGTGCCAGCGCCATTGTTGGACTGTCAACAAACCTTTTTGGCAATGCGCAGTCAATGACAGCTACAGCAAAGACCATGGAATACTCTGACATTATACAAGTTGTAGTGAATCTCGTAAATCACGGTATTTTATGGTGTGCTATCACGTTATCCCTATGGAAAGATTAGTGATCTGGGTAGCTCAATAATGGCGCCAGCTTACTTCCAGTAGTTTCGTCGGATTCGTGTATAGCTGAGGTCAGTTTGACCGTGCATGGGTCTTGAACCCGGCATGTCGTTCACTACAAAAAACATTCTTATAACAATGAACTGAAAAGCCCAGGGCCCTCTTTTATCAACAGTGCATAGAAAACATTATTAACAGTAAATACTATTGTATGAGTGAGATTTAGGATATGCGTAAGTACAAACAAAAACGGTATTAATCAAACACGCGCAGACTGGTTGTACGCACACCAGCAATGATAAATCCCATACCTTTTTAAACCACTGTGCTGTTCATTAGTATCCTGAAACACCCCTAATTAACCATAAAAGGTATGAGTAACTAATCTGCCACAGGTGGATTTCGAACACATGCACACAATTATCATGCTCACCGAAAAAGTGATTGCTGCTCTACGCAATGCGTGTTAAATCTTCAAAGGAGTAATACATTTTTAAATGACTTTCCTTTGTGTGTCTGAAACATTTTTGTTCTGTCTAGAATTGTATGGATTGATTTGTTTGGTAATTGTAAATAAACTGAAAAATGAGACAGATATAAAACATTTTTTGATATATAGTTGCAGTTTCACAATTCTACCACTGGGTTTTCTGCGTACACGTGGTCATAAGTGTGTCTCTCTCTCTTGCTTGCCCTCCCTTCGCCGGTGAGAGCTGTCTGGGTAGGTTGTCTGCAGCAGGCCCAAATGATGGCTGAGCGGTCTTCCGTTTTTGTTCTGTTGTTACTTTCTTTTTGTAAGTACCTTTTTATTGTAAATAATTATTCAATTGTTGGTCTTACCCCTCGAGTTGTCTCCGTTTTTGTCACAGTTTTGAGCCAGGTCATGACAAAGTGGGGGTTCGTCTGGGAGTTGAACCTGGGACCTCTTGCATATACAAACCTCATTTCTAAGATCAAGTACAAGTAGAAATTCATAAATCCCACAATTTGTGCAGGAAGGATCGTACGCATCCATTACACACGTATTTACCATGTGCAGCCGTCTTTGGGACCCCACCCACCTTACCCTGTGACAGTAGGAAAATTCTAAAAAGGTTGTTCAAGAACACAGCAGTTTAACAGTTTCTAAGAGCGTAAATTGGCTATTTTAACCATTTTTTAAATCAAACTTAAAGTATGTGCAGGGGCAGTATAGACCCAAGAAATGCATTCAAAAGCCTTTCCAACCTCTAAAAAGTGACTTTTTTGATAACATGACCCCTTTAATGGACTGTTATGCCACATTTTTCTTGTAACGTTGCCTACTCTGTAAATGGTCGGCGAGGGATTTAAGAGAGATTTGCTGTGGCAGGTAGGTAGAGTAATAGGTTTGGGCAATTTGTTGCCCATTTATGTTTTTTTTTTTTTTTTTGCTTTTTTTTTTGCATTTGTATCTCCTGTAATATGCTCAATGCTTCACCACTTCATATACTAAAATTGTCACTTTATAGTCACTTTTTCATAACTTTTAATCATCTTTGAATGTGTGTGTGTGTGTGTGTGTGTGTGTGTCTGTCTGTCTGTCTGTCTGTGGACACAGAGAATTGCTAAGGTAGCAGCCACCCACAATGGCCCCAGTCAGACAGGTGAGAGTATAATGCATCATTCTGTGCAAACTTACGTCCGGATCATGATTGAAGCATTAATAATGATTTATTGAGACATTCACCTGTGCAATGCATTTGATGGACAATTGTTGTTTTTGACATAACAGACCTCAGTCCGGCCTCTGAAGGCAAGCCCTCTAAACCGTCCAGGTACACAAAACTCTTTTCAATCCTCAATACTCTGTATGCAACTGGTGTTATCTGCTTTGTAACTTTCATTTAAAAACAATGATGTACAGCAGATATCCTCTTGAGAAAAGTCTTCAGTCCTTAAATTGAGTGCATTTATCATTCAGATGTGCATGGGAACTCATAATGAATATTTAAATCTGGATACGTTGTTTTTAATAGTACAAATGAATCCTATTGAACCAATATGCATTACTCCTAGAGAGAAGAGGAAGCGAAGCACAGGGTTAGATGGTTCAGAGGCAAAGCAGTCACGAAATTCTTCTGGGTATGAAACCTGTATGACCTTGTCACCTGCCACAACATGGCCGGCTCCCAATGACAACGGAGATGACAGTGATGATAGTGCGGCCATCCATACAGAAACCAATGTGGCCATTAAGAATGAAGAGGAGAAAAACACAGAACACTTCCAAGAGGAAAGTGAAGCGAACCATGTGGAGGTGGAGAGAACGGAGGTGGGAATGTCATTGCATATAAAAGAAGAGGTAGAGATAGGAATAGATGACGCAACATCTCCAGTGGCACTATCAGCTGAGGGCAATGTGGTGAAGGAGTCTAGAGGGTACCTGGGTGGTGAAACAGAGGCTGCAGAAGCAAGACGGTCTAAGCCACCGACAAGTGAAAATAGGGGAAGGGTTGCAGTAATGCCTCCACGAAAGCCAACTCTTGTTGAGAATACTTTCCTCACCGATGTCCAGCAGCAGCAGGACCAACTGATGGAACTGATGAAGAAAACGGCTTTGGAAAGAGACTCCTACCGGAAGGAAGTGCAGCAGCTCAATGCCAAAGTAAAGAGCCTGGAGCAGACTGTTCGCGAGCTCAACCAAAAGTTGGTTGAGAAAGAACAAAGCCATCAGGATTGCCAAACAGACGATTTGGACGGCAAAGGGGATTTCAAAGGTCTCCAACAACAGATAGAGCCACTTCAGAAAGAAAGGGCCTGCCAAACGTTGGTAAAGAAAGAAGGGAACAGCAGCAGATCACCACAGAAAAAGATGAAAGGAGAGGAGTCATCGGTGGAACTGTTGCTCAAGGAACTAGACCAGTGTAATGTGGAGCGGTATCAACTGAAGACCAAGGTGAGAGAGGGCAAGACTGAAATTGACACTTTTGTCCTCTTCTGTCCAGTATGGCAGTGCTCCATGTACATTTTTGTTCCAGGTTTGTGACGACCATTTTGTAGAATCCATGGCAAGACCTTCAAAAGACTACAGACAGGATAAAAACAATGGAACATTATTGTGCCACTTAGAATGACATTATTTCCAGGCAAAATAAGTAAGGGATAATGACCGACACGGCGTGCAGACATAGAAAAATAATGCACGGTTTGAAGTTCTAAAAGGCCACGACGCGTAGCGGAGAGGCATTAACTTCGATAAGTGCATTATTTTTCTATATCTGTACGCCGTGGAGTTCATTATCCTGCTTATACCACTGTTGACAATTTTGCGCTATGTGGTTTGGCTAACAATATGCTCGTTTTGATGGCTAGGTGGCTAGCTGATGGCTGAGGACAAGCTAGTTTGCAGAACTACTTCTTTCCGCCACACATTGTCTCAATCAAAACTTACCAAGATAAACTGCTGTTACTAGTTCTAATGTGTAGTTGTTAAGTCAGTCGTTAATTCCATCTCCTGTTGTCAAAGGCTAAATCCAAAGATTCTAACATGTCTTGGTCTCTGTAAGTTCACTGTTCCCCATACTTCCAAACGAAGTGTGACAGAGTTAAAAACCATCGCGGTCACAAGTTACAATGTTGCTGTCGTGAACGTCAGTGTGGTCACTAAATTGTGAGCTTGACTTAATGTGACAGTTTATTTAAAAGTCAGAGCGAGTTGGGCGAATTGATATGCAAGTCTAGCTTGGCGAATGCCAAACTAAAATCACAAGTGATATTTAGTCTGGGGACCTACCCATTGCATTTCTCGTAGCGGAAGCATCGGTTACGATCGTCCAGAGCCATTTATTGGGCGCTACGAATGTCTATCATAGCGTCTGTACATACCTCGGAGCCAATACCAGAGCCACCATGTGACGTAAAATGCAATCGAGGGCCGTACAAATCCCTTTTTGTTCTGCGATTGAATACCGAAAGTAAGCGAGAAAAACGGCCATGGTCACCATGCTGCTTTGCAGAGTGGAATGAAATAAGCGCGCAAAGGAGCATGGGAACTCCCAGGCTAATGCAAGTCTGAATATGAACGGAAAAGTGGAACTACTTCATAGCCATGCAGTTACCTGAAAAATAATGCAAGTTCTAAATGGTGCATAACAATAGGAAATTTGACCAAGCAGTGGTATAAAGGATAAATATAATATACAATAATAAAAACTTTTTTTTTTTTTTCCTGTTGCAGCTGGCCAGTGTTGAGGTGGAAAGAGCAGCTTTGGCCTCTCAGATGGAGAAGATGAGGGAGGAACTGAAAGAAGCATCCATGAACTTCGGCCACGGGGAGGCGGGGATGCACACGGCTGGTAGATCTTCCCCAAAATATGAGGTGATAAAGGTGAAGATAGAGACCCAGGGAGAGGGAGAGGCACAAGCAAACGACCAAACTCACTGCAGCCCTGATCTTCATGGGAAAAACAAACAATACAGGTCCGTAATGAGCACATATTCAAGAAGATGTAATGCTTGCTTATGGCCAATTCACGACAAAACCTGGGCGCTCGCGGTGCAGGCATGGTTTTGGTTCATTTTTGTCTACAGTGAAAATGTATGTGCCTACTGGACATTGCAGTATGTGTCGGCTCTTATCTTTATACTGTACATAATTTCAAACAAAACTCTATGTCAATACACAAGCATACATGGTCATATTCACAGAGAGAGCCAGAGAGAGTGAGACTTGGGTACTGAGAATGTGTGTGTGTGTGTGTGTGTATGAGAGGGAGAGAGAGAGAGAATGAAAGCATTTGTGTGTGTCTGCCTCTGAATCTAACACTTTTATGCTCTTTTTCTTGCTTGTTATCTTTTGAAGATGAATTTTTTTGCCAGTGTTTGGAGTAAGAAACTGCTGATTATATTGTTGTTTTCCTCTATATCTAAACTGTTGACTGAACTCTCTCTCTCTCTCTCTCTCTCTCTCTCTCTCTCTCTCTCTCTGTGTGTGTGTGTGTGTGTGTGTGTGTGTGTGTGTGTGTGTGTGTGTGTGTGTGTGTGTGTGTGTGTGTTAAGGGAGGATCACCACTTTGCTGCCCCTGAGAGGAGCTGTGAATCCTGTGCTGAAGTTCCAGATTCCAGTCACTGGGTCCTGGTGAAGCCTGAAGTCTCCCCAGAGAAAAGCATCTCCACCTACAGCCTGAGCGCTCCTGCAGGGAGCTATGAGTGCTCAGTGTCTGGTCTGCGCTGGTCATGTTTTGCTCCAGTCACCCTGCACTACTGCTTCACAGACTGGCATGTCTTTGCTGAAGAGCTGGCCCACATGCAGATGAGTCCAGCTGGTCCTCTGATGGACATCAAGCTTATCTCAGGAGAGTTGGAGGAGATCCACCTGCCACATTTCCTCTGTTTGGGGGGTTTGGAGGCGTCTGTGTGTGACGCTGTGAAGGTCCTGCATGGACGTGATGGTGGAGTGTGAGCTGACCCGACACCATGCCAGGATTCTCCACCCTTCCCTCTCTCTGCTAAGTACAGTGTATTACAACGCATTACACCAGCTTTCACTCAAAGTCCACTGTAAGCTGCTGCTTTTCTACACCAGCTCCACTCCCCTGAATCTCCACGTCTACCTGGTGCCTAACGACCAAGGGCACACCCAGGCCATCCACCAGAAGGAGGAGGAGAAGAAGGACAGAAGGGGGGTGTGGATTGACAAGCCCGGCACCATGGGTCAACTCCGGCTGGAGGACATTTTGAGTGTGAGCACATCATGCTCATCAGATATCTGTCCGGAGAGGATGACGCTGTTGCCGCTCGACACTAGTAACTTCTGTGAGGTTAAAATTAAGCAGCCAGAGGAAGAATTTTGCATGGAGGTCATGAGCTCTCAGCACTCAAAGCCCATCTGGAAAGCCAAGATCAGCAGAGATGACTACAGTCAACCCAGCAGTTCTGGACAGGGCAGCAGCCAGGAGACAAGGGGGCCCAACAAAAACACAGGTACCCACTCTCTCACACACACACACACACACACACACACACATACAGTACTCACATACATGTACGGTATAGATAATTAGTCAACTACTGGTAACCAAGTTCTGCTGGCAGGGGACAACTGGACCGAACACAAACTCAGTTAGTCTCTCTTTGTTTCTGTCTGTGTCTGTGTGTGACTCCAGGTCCAGTGTCTACTCTTATAAGGCGTCCCAGTCCAGGGCAGCTGTTTTTCTCCAAGCACAAGGCAGCTCTGGAGACTCGTCTTCCCTCTGCCCTCGCCTCCATCCTGATTCCACTCCAGCAAAGGAAGGTTCTTGATGATGTGGAGCGAGAACAGGTGGAGAACAAATCTACCAGCATAGAACGGAACCATGTTCTACTCACCATGATTCAGAAGAAAGGAGCTACAGCCCAACAGGTGTTCTATGAAGTTCTAAAGGTGAAAGACCCCCCTCTGATGGACGACCTGGAAGGAACAGCTTGACTGTTGACCAGGAGTAGCTAAATAGAGACTCTGCTGCCCATTGGGTAGGCTAATGGCAGCACAGGAGGCACAAGCAGGGAGCCCCAGCTCCTCCAAACCTCACTGATGTGTCCTTGGGAAAGAATGTGTGTGTGTGTGTGTGTGTGTGTGTGTGTGTGTGTGTGTGTGTGTGTGTGTGTGTGTGTGTGTGTGTGTGTGTGTGCGTGTGTGTGTGTGTGTGTGTGTGTGCATGTGTGTGAATGCGCTATATAAATAAACTTGCCTTGCCTTGCCTTGAGTGGATGAATGTGTGTGTGTGTGTGTGTGTGTGTGTGTGTGTGTGTGTGTGTGTGTGTGTGTGTGTGTGTATTTAACAGATACCAACTAGCTCGGCTAGCTGGCGGTAGTACTTGCAAATCCTCTCATTCCCTATATCATAAAAACTTTTAAATGCTGAGTTGGAAGGCTGGGCTTTTCAGCTCAGTTGTTGGAGCATTCGACTAACATGCCATGGGTTTGTTGTAGATGACGGGGTGGCATGTTCTGTCAGCTCTGGATAAGAACTTCACAAATATAGCGATATTATTGCAATTAAGCATGTACTGTATATATTTTTATAGTTGGGATATCTTAGTTTGGTGTAAATTCAGTTGAATTCTGGTTATGTTAAAACATGTCTATTAAAGAAATGAATATTTTTCACAGTTCACAAATCTTTCGCTCATGTAGGTTATTTTCTCAATGATAATTTATGGATGACGGCTTTTGAACAGTTTACCCCAGTCTAGAGCCTTAAATATCAATTCAGTCTTAACGATAGACGCGCAAAACAGGTGAAGACGTTTTACATGAAGTGCTGTCCCATTTAATAGGGGAAGATCTGCCCTTCTCACTACACAATCGAGGGGTGTCTCACTTTGGAGGGCACTCGAAAACATGTGCTATAATGTTAAGGGAAGAGAAATGGGACTGGGCCTATATCCCTATTCATCTCTATGATTCATCTCATTAAAATCTACAGGAGTGCAATGTAACATTTGAACAGCAGGGGGCTCAGTCACACATTGTGCACACAGCAGACTAGGAAGTCAGTAAGTAATCCTTCAGGTCAACTCAAAGCTCTGTGGGAAATTGAGATCTCTTTCCAATCACTTTAAATATGCCCCCAAAAACAACAAAGAATTGTCATCAAAAGTGATCATTTTCAAGCATTTTAGTATACATATCACTGCCTCAAATATGCATTAAAAACGTCCCCAATTTATAAGCTTCAATTTAAGCCCAAGATTACCTTTCTATACAGCTGGTATGACCAAAGTTCCCAATTGTACACCAAATCGGAAAAAGAAAACCCACAACTTTCAAGTATTACCATTCCACATAGGTTCATGTACATTTCCTGCATGTAAACAATTTTGAATGAGAGCTCAGACTTCACTTACTGTATGTGCTATTATATTATAATAAATAATTTTACATTCTAAAATGGACATGTTGCAACCAGCCTTCCAGACCACTAGAGCCACGCCCTTCTTCACCCGGCAACTCAACCTACAGTGGAGCAACCACCACCACTACACAATAAACTAACACATTGCAAAATGCTAAACTAAAGCTAAAATTGGGATTGCCAGAGTAGAAAAATGCATGCACTGGCTCTCACTGGTCCTTTTCTCCCTTCAGTGCCCGTGATTGCCATGCTAGAGAAGTATGATGGTGATCTGGACAAATGCCTTGCTAGAGTGCCCTTCAAACATGAAACTTTACAAACCCTTGGCATCAAAAAAAGGCAAAAGCTCTTTGCTACCAACAATACTAACCCAATTCACTACCAAAACAGAGACACTCACACACTTTGCTCTTTTGTGCATGGAGAGCCTGCTTCCATCACACAAAGGGGAGCGTGTCTATGTTCCCACAGCCCTATATTCCCACAGCCCTATATTCTCACATTTCTAAGAGTTTTTTTTCTCTTTCTTCAAAGTCAGGTACTATAGTCCCACATTTCTACCCCTGCCTGGTAGACCCCCTATGTTAGTTCAAGCAAGATTCGATCTTTGGTATTCTTTGCCCTCAATGGTGCCTTCCAGGTAGTGGGGTTTAGTTTTGCATCCACATTCCACAATGATTTTATATTCATCCACCTCAGCGATCATTTTTGAAATTGACCTCAGCAATCATTTTTGGAATCAGTTTCAGAATCCTCCATTCTAATTAGTCTAGTGGCTTAGTGAAATTACCGTTACCGGGCGGACAAAAGCGTCAAATTTTACACAAAGCTTCCTTAGGGTCTCCTGAATGATTTTAGCCTAGGAGCCCACCTGAAATGTTAAAAATTCCTGTGCAGAGCTCAAAAAACAAAATCCATGAAAAACGTATATATTTTTTTTTAATATTAAGAGGAACCCTAATGGTAATATTCTTTTAAGGCCACTGGATAAGCTTAAATTGGTTTAAATATATGCTCAGGGTAGTATACTTTGAGACGATAAGTTTAAAGACACCTGGTACCTGAAAGAACTTTAATACGTCTAGCACAACATAGGCGGAATTGAAAAAAAGAAAGAAAATGAGCAAACTACCTCTAGGCCTACTGTTAGATCATAAGCCAACCTTTGATGTCATGATGAAGTTTTCCTACAATCATCAATCTATTGTATTTATAATTACCTCCAAAGTTGACTATATGGATACAATTACTTTTGACTCAATACAACAACATATTAGCAGTATCTTTTTTATTGAAAAGATAAACATGTGCTGGGTTTGAAACCAGTACCCAAATTCAACAAATTCAGTTTTCAGATATTTCTAGTTTCTGGCTCAAATTTATGAGTGGCTACAAATGCAATAATTTAATGTGGGTGACACTGATCTGTTCTGGTTTAAAGAAAACACAGAAAAACAATGGAATGCACAAAAACTATTGATATTGGGGAGAAAAGATTATCTACACTGTAAACTGCTCAGTGAAATATGAATGAAACTGATTTACAAGTTTTAAACTTTTTAAAAAACATATTTCAATATGTGTTATATTTAATATGTGCTGCTATATATAGATTTGAATAAAATATTCTAATTAAGTTAATCAAAACAAAATTGTGTTAATGATACTGTGGACCAAAACCGTAACAGAATGCATATATAACGACAGTCTGGAGGTTCAATCCCAATTGCAATTTTAGTGCCACTCTAACTGCAAGAATAGCTTGAAATTTATAAATGTTACAATAGCCTACGCTCATCCTTAAAATGCATTTAACTTTCCCTCAATAACCCAAGAGGTTTGTATATTTAGCTATACTGTATACACTGTTAAATAAACTTAAAGGAACATTTTGAAAACATCAGCTATGTGAAAAAAATGGATGTCTACATACAGATGTAGATATTGCAATGCTTTTGGAATGAAAGGATGCCACTACGTTTCATCAAAATGAAAAAAAAAAAAAATCAGCCTACAGACGTTCAGTGTGAAATAATGATGCAGCAGGCTATCCATTTTGCCAAATTTGAATTTCTGCAACTCAAAATGCTTCTCAATATCTTGTCTGGAGCCTAATTCCTGCTTGAGGTCATTCTGTACACTGCATGGGCAGTGATTATTCTGTTCCTCCTCGCACAAAGGAACAGCTATTGGTCCCACTGGGTTGAGGACCTTTTATGGTACTCTCCAGCTCTCCCATAGTAACAGGGAGTCTGTCTTCTGAAATCGTCTCCATCTTCTGGATACTGTTCTTGGAGACACTTGTTACGATATATGAGGATGTGTGCCATCTTGGAAGAGTTGGGTAAATTCTACATCTTCTGTAATGTTAAGGAATGACCTCATACAGTAATGTAATAATAATAACACTAATGACTCTAGTGAAAAGCAGCACTAGCGGAAAACCAGCCAAAAAGATCCACACAACTCAATTCCTTGGGTGCTTCTAACTGCTGAGTGAGAAGCCTGGGCTTTAGCTCAGTGCGTCTGATTAGAGCAGTTAGAGCGTCCGACTCCCATGCCAGGGATTTGTTGTAGCTGACAGGGTGGTGGGTTCGAGACCCATGTGCAGCGTGGACTGCCACCGGCTACATTGGTGGGATTGGGAGTGAGAATTTGGGGGGTGAGTGTAACGGATGTCAACTAGCTCGGCTTGCTGGTGGCAGTACGCAAATCCTCACAACTCAATTGTTTGGGCGCTTTCAACTGCTGAGTTGGAAGGCTGGGCCTTCAGCTCAGTGGTTAGAGTATCCGACTCCCACACCGGGAGTTTGTTGTAGCTGGCAAGGTGGTGGGTTCGAACTCTCTGCAGGCTCTGGGAACCTGTGGGAGCATCAACCAAACTCGCACCCAAGGGCCTGATTGATGTGCCCATGCATATTCCTATGGAGAAGTAATAGCTTGCTGTGTTTGTGTGCTGGTCACTCTGATTATGGTTTGTGATGCTCAGCACTAATAATAGGCTTTATGTCAAGATGATGGGCACGCAGGACACACAATTTAAGAGAGCAGATCAGATTTTTATAAATCAAGTTACTGTAAATAAGGGGAAAAACTGCCTATTGTAACAAATTATTTTCCTGTTTTTAAATTTATATAAGATAGAATTATGATTTACAAGTGTGTCATATGTTAGATAGTTGACTGATGACTCTTACACTAAGTTTTAATTCACTAGAAGTTGGCTAAATGATTACCAAATTTTTATCTACAGTATATATTTATTTTGACATTTAAGCTCCGCCTATGATTGTTCTGCACTTAATGAGGTTTTACAGGTGCAACTGGTCTTGGTATCCTATTTTACATCCATCAATTAAAAGATACTGGCCTAAGCACATTAAAATTTATTTAAGATAATTTAGAGGCCTTAAAAAGAACATAGGCCTATTCATCACCATTCCTCTTATAAACAGAAAAAAAATATACTTTTTTTCATGGATTTTGTTTTTTGAGCCCTGCACAGGAATTTTCAAGATTTCAGGTGGGCTCCTAGGCTAAAATCATTCAGGAGGCCCTAAGGGAGCTTCATGTAAAATTTGACGCTTTTGTCCGCTCGGTAACGGTAACTCAATATTTGTGCGTTAAGCCACTAGACTAAATGTGAAAGGAACGGCTAAATGGATAAATATTACCTGTGTTGGTGTAAACATGCCCTTATCGGAACATATTGCTGTGGGAAAATAAGGTCTAATTTTTTTTTTTTTTTTTAAATCTTTGTAATGTGAGAGCATGCGGGGCTGTGGGAACATAGGGCCCAATTTCCCAAATTTCCTAAGAAATGTGGGAACATAGGGCTGTGGGAACATAGGGCCTAATTTCCAAAAATTCTGTCAAAAATAAAAATTCCTAACAAATGTGGGAACATATAGGGCTGTGGGAACATAGAGCTGTGGGAACATAGAGCTGACCCCACACAAAGGAGGATGATATTTGGCTAGTAATTTCCCCAAAACAAATTCACTCCTCTCTTCAAATACACCTCTTCCAGTAAACAGAAATCGAAACATAACAACTAGCTCAACCTTGTTCAGATTGCTCCTCCCCCAGTCTGACCCACACCTCTTGGTAAAGTTCTGTGTAAAGTTTTAAAGAGTTGGCATGGTTTTAGCCTAAAGCCATAAAACCACTCAAATACACGTTTTATCATTTGGACTACAGTCATTTTGATCCCCATAAACAAATTCCCATCTCCTTTCAAACACACCTCTTCCAGTGAACAGAAAACGAAACTTAACTTCCTCAACCTCCCTAATTACTCACCTAACCTTAACGCATCTCTGTGGATCAATATTTCTGTCGATTAGTTTCTGCAGGTTGTTGTAGGCTACATAGACCTATAAAAATGCTCTAATTGTACATCTCTACTGTACATTACTTTAAGTCTGTCTTGTCAATTTTTATTTTGTCTTTTTATTTTATATATTTTTTTTATTTTAGGAATATATTTTTCATTACAAGTAGGCCAGCCTAGCCCTTTTAATGTAGCATTGGATGAAAACATGGAGACCTCAAGGTGAGGATTGGAGTGAATTCCAAATCTTTAATTAACTTGCCCACAGGCACCTCCACCGCGCGCATTTTAAGGACAGATTTTTTTTTTTTTTTTTTTTTTTAAGCGGTTTCGTTCCTTCCAGCCGGAGTAGTCGCATCAGCACGACTGCAGAATGCGAAACACCAAAGGATATTCGCTATGCCTACGGAACGCGGAACCCATATTAATTATTGGAAACATGCCACGCTTCTAAACTGAAACATTCTCTGCATTTAATCTGAAAATCACAGTCGAACAGGAGCGCTCCAGTCAGGTGAGCTTAGCCTTAGACTGACATTTCTACAACTGTGTAGGCTAAACTTAGTTTACAGATAAGCACTTTCACTTTCACCTTTTTTCATGCTGGTGTCCGCATTTAAATTATAGTATAGCCTACAGTTGATGGAAACACACAGTTGTGTTAGCGACTAGCATTAAAATTGTAACCCTGTGAAAGGCATCTGTAAAACAGGTTCCCTATGTTCTGATCAAATTATCATAATTAGGTCTCCTGCATTCAGGATTCTTAAGATTGTTGCCCAGTGGCAGATAAATGCCTTTTGCCACATCAGAGGTGTGTGTTAAGTTTATTGAACTCACTGCACCCTGCTTTCAGTTGTAACTTACTGGATCTTCCACATTCCATTTTTTATATTGACTGTTGATTAGATCTAGCCACAGTTATTGCAGTGGCAATCTGCACGTGGCCTAACTGCCCATGGTAGCAGGCATCCAATGAAGGAGTGATATATTTTCTTTAACGTTGAGGCCCTAAAATGTCCCTCTTTCGATGTCCATTCAGTCAGTATTGAGAGTCCACCCTGTGTGGTGTCACAAAGTAGTACAGTTTAATTGAATCAGCTTTTATTGTGTCATGTCTCACAGTTATCAGATCCTTTGCTAATAAAAAATGGGATTGCCTGTGATATGCCCTTTTCCAGTTCATCTGAGTTCAGGGATGTTGCTTTGGTGTTCCACCTAGTGTACTTGAGTAGGTACTATTTTGTATGGAAAAGTGGCACTAGTCTACTGATCCAGTTTGCCTTTTATTACCTCCGCCAAGGAGGTTATGTTTTCCTCGGTGTGTGTGTGTGTCTGTGTGTGTGTGTGTGTGTGTGTGTGTGTGTTTGTGTGTCTGTGAGCAACATAACTCGAAAAGTACTGCATGGATTTGGATGAAATTTTCGGACAACGTGTGTATTTGGACAAGTAAGAACTGATTCGATTTTGGTGGCGATAGATGATCCAGAACACCATCTGTGACCACATTGTCTTGGCAGAGGTCTTTTCTAGTTTTCTAGTTTATTATCTGATGTGCTTCAGATAGACGGCAGACTCAGGGAGAAATACATTCCAGCGGTATTCCCTTTTCACTGTCTTCCTTGTGCTGTATTGTAATTTGGGGCGTAGCTTATTCATTTTTATGTGCGTAGGCATCCACTTGTGCATGGAGACACCATTAGTTATTTTCCATTTCACACTTACACATGTGCTCTTTGTCATGTATTTGTTATTTTCCATCATACTTACGTCTATGTTCAGACGTTCAGTAGGTTTAGTCAGAAATAAGAAGATTGATATCTTTGTAATACCTTATCTGTTTTGATGGAACAGGCCCTCAACGACAATTGTCCTTATCTTTTGAGGCGTGTTGGAGAAAATGGCGGCAAAGACTGATCGAGGCATACCTCTGTGTGAAGTAAGTGATTCATTGACTTTTCTCCTCAGAATTACCAGGAATACTTACCTGGTATTATGCTAGTACTGTATATTGTGCACATGTACAGTAAGTGGGCAATGTAGGCTCCATTGCCTCCCAATTACTTAAAGGTATTATCTGGAGGGAATCAATACGTAGCCTTGCTGTTTCATAGTGCTAAGCACTACTGATAGCCACTTCAATGATCAAATTTAGACAGAGTTTGCGAAACGGCAGTTAACTCTAACAGAATAGGGCATGTCAAAACGAAATCTAATCAATTTGGTTTCATTTTGACATGCCCCATTCTGCTACCAATAGATGCCGTTTCGCTATCTCAGTCTCCTTTGCTTTATCTGTAGCGCTTGGCACTATAAACAGCAGGGCCACGTGTTGACTAACTCTGAATAATTTCTTTTAAAAAGTCTGGAGTCAGTTAAGCCATAGTCCTAGTCGGTAGGAACAAGAACAAGAAAATTTAGTACAATGTTGAGCATACAGCAAAATAGCAGCCAAGCCTAAGTGATGAGGGCAAAGACATTCCATTTCTTTTCATTTTCCATGCAGTGTACCTACAACATCCCAGAGCTTCAGTTCAATGTTCTAAAAAACAGCCCTCCTCCTCTTAGCCCTTTTGCAGGGACGAACTGGCCGTCTGGCAAATAGGCAGATGCCAGAAGGGCTGCAACCTCGTATGGGCCACGCGGATAGCTAGATTACACTGTGAGGCCACGGCATTATAAATTCCGGCCCATTATTTATTTTCATGATGATTAATATGCGTTATTGCTAATGTAAGACTATTGGAGAGACTAAAGATGTGATTTACAAACAAATCTCTGTGTTTTTATTTGATTGTTTTTAAAAGTTTTTAAATTAAGCAATGCCTTCTGGGAGAACAAAGATTCACCTTTTTCACACCTGACCTGAACATTCCGACATTCCAAGGTGGTAAACTGAACATTTCATCATTCGATGATGAAATTCATTGGATTTATGCCTGTTTCTGACTTGAAAAAAAATGGGTAGTAACATTTCAAACATGTCTAAATTCACTTTCTTTCAAATAATACATATTTGAAGCACACAAATTAGGAGGTCCCAAATAAATAGAAGCTTCATGCACAAAAATGGAAAACCACTTGTATCGGGACTTCCAAATTTGTGGGCTTCAAATGTGTATTATTTTTTGAAAGAAAGTTAATTTAGATATGTTTGAAATGTTATTACCCTTTTTCTCAAGTCAGAAAGAGGCATAAATCCAATGCACTTCATGATATAATGTTCAGTTCAAAAAGGTGAATAACAAACCAAATCATTTGGGTTGTTGACTTGGCAACTGAACGTCATCTAGCCACTACAGTTAACCTAGAGGTTTGGCTAAAGAGACACAAGTGGGGAAGCGGAGCAGAAACAAGAAAAATTGAAGAGAGCACTGTAGGCTGACAGTGAAAAATGCGTGAAATTGACATATTTATCAACTCAAATGCAGCTTTAGCTAGCTGCACTAGCAATAGGCCACAGGCTAGTAACGACACTGCTATCCATAGAATAATGTTGTGGAGAAGAGCCAGCTGTTTCATATTTTGTTAACTGCATGAAGGTAAGACTCATGTTTTTATTTTGGAGTGGCTGGCTATATGTTTTATGTGCATTGGTGTGTCAATGTCTTGGTGCAGTAGTTTAAAGCATGAATTATCTGTATGGTGCTGTTTTCCAAGCATCAAAAGTTGTAAGTTGTAAAGTTGTATCTGTGAGCTGTGAGTTGTGTGTGGTCCGCTTAATGGGTGCAAATGCCAGGGCTGTTTTTTTTTTTTTTACCCCAGTCTGTCACTGCAGCTAGCATACATTTAGCCTATTCTTCTTATTTATTGCATTGAAGTCTGTGGTGGCCTTCAAACCGATGCAGAGCGGAATAAGGAAGTCTGATTGTGGATTGTGGATTGGGAAGTGAATGATGCTATTTAAGAGTTGTTCAATACACTTATTTAGTAGGCTAATACGTACTTTTCCTATATAGTGGTCTCATATTGTGTTTGTTGATTTTTTTATGTTAAGTCTGTTCTTTCACTCTTTTCAGGTCCACCCAAAATTCCTACACTCAAACTCTACTAGCCACACCTGGCCGTTCAGCGCTATTGCAGAGCTCATAGGTGAGTCTGTAGATCAGTTGTGATATCTGATACATATCTGTATTCATGCTGTTACTCGGTGTAAACCATGGTCAGTCTATGTATCAGATAACTGACTGTACAGATACATTAGGACCCTGGCAGGTGGGTTGAGCCCATGAGGCATGGATCTGCCCAAAGTTTCTTCCTAAAAATGAATTATTAGTAAGCAAAGGGAGTTTTTCATTGCCCCTGTTAATCATGGGTGTACTGTCTGTAAATCTCTGCGAGACAATGTACTGTATTTGAGCGCTCTACAAATAAAATTGAATAGAATTTAATTGAATTGTTGTGGGCTGATCCAATGTGATTTGCAGACAATGCATATGACCCAGATGTCAATGCCAAACAGTTCTGGATTGATAAAACACAGATACGCGAGGTTGACTGTCTGACATTTGCGGATAATGGAAATGGATTGAGCTATGACAAGATGCACAAAATGCTGAGGTGAGTTTTGTGTAGATGCACTTATTTATTAGTCCAACATCTGTATCAGCTGATATTAGCCTTACTGACAGGAAACAGCTGTTGACAAAATAAAAGACATTTTGACAATGGCAGCATCCAACATTCTTCTAGCTTCTGGATGCCTTCCTAACCCATCTCTGCCTCTAATGTTGTCTCACAGTTTTGGCTTCAGTGAAAAGCAGGACATGAAGGGTCATCTAGCTGTCGGGCTTTATGGCAACGGCTTCAAGTCTGGCTCCATGCGCCTTGGGAAAGATGCCATTGTGTTTTCCAAGACAAAGGATTGTATGTGTGTGGGCATGCTCTCACAGACATACCTGAAGAAAACACAGGCCACTAATATAGTCGTCCCCATAGTGTCCTTCAAATGTGTGGGACCAAACAAGCATATCCTTTTCAGAGATTAGGTAATCATAGGTGCATTTACATTCATCTAACATCGGCGAAAGCTCGTCGCAAACATGTTCGCATTGAACAATAAATTTGAACAATTTTGTTTAACATTATAAAAGTTTGGGTAACACTTTGCGGTAAGGGTACATGAATTGTCATGAATTCATGCATGAAATGATTCATGATAAATTCATGATTCATGCATTACTTCATCTCTGAAAGTCTAATGAGTTATCAGGAATTAACATGAATTCATTGTTTGTCATTAATGACCTCCTGCTGAAATAGCACATGATCTTAAGTATTAGTTACTCTGGGTACATCATCATGAGTCATGATTAATTAGCATGAGTCATGATTATTAGCATGATCATGATGAATTCATCATGTTTGTGCCCCCTCAACTAAAGTGTTGACATGGTTAAATTGGTAAAATTTAGATGACGTATGGTGTATGACTACGCCAAAGTAGGCTAAATAAGTACTTTTATTATATCAAATTATATCAAATTCTTTTGAAGAAAAACATCATGATCATGTGTAATTAGTCATGGCTCATGATGATGTACCCAGAGTAATTAATGCTTAAGATCATCTGCTATTTCAGCAGGAGGTCATTAATGATAAACAATGAATTCATGCTAATACCTGATGAGTCATTAGATATTCAGAGATGAAGTAATGCATGAATCACGAATGAAATCATGCATGAATTCATGATAATTCATGTACCCTTACCGCAAAGTGTTACCAAAGTTTGTTTTAGGGGCGGCATAGCTCAGCGGGCTAGTGCATCATACCACATATCTGGGGACCAAACCGAGGTCATTTCCCAATCCCTACCCTTCTCTCTCTCCCACTCATTTCCTGTCACACTCTCTTCTGTCCTATTGAATTAAAGGCAAAAAAGCCCTAAAAAAACAAAAATGGCAAACTGAGTAGAAATTACTTGCAGGAGGCCATTAATGTGGGACAAAGTTGCTGTGGATTTCTTCTCGTTTAACCTTGACATCCACCACCACTCCATCCTAAGCCTGAACACTCTGCCAGTCTACAGGACATTCTAGAGTACTCCCTCTTTCAGACAGAATCTGAACTGGAATCAGAACTTCAGGCGATCACTGGACATGGAACCATGGCCACCACTGGCACACGCATCATCATTTGGAACCTCAGAAAGTAAGTGTGAGAGATTGTTCAAAGTGGTGCCTGGGACACATTGCCTGTGTGGTTATGGTGACAGATTTGTTGTGTGACTGCTTTGGAAAAGCATGAAAAATGTTTTTACATCACACCTGATATGTCTATACACCATGGGCTGTGTGGCTGCTCGGCAGTGGTTGTGTGTGTGTGTGTGCATGTGTGTAAGACTGACTTGTTGTTGGGCCAGGAGGAAATAAGCTGGAACACAGAGAAGAAGGGTATCAGAGAAGAGGAGTTGTAATTATTCTGTTAGAAGAAAAAAAAAAATTAAATATTCTGTTAGAATTAAATGTAATAATAAGAGTAACTGATTGCCAGACTGATTGACAACCTGGGCATCCATTAATGGCCACAGTTCCACCCGGCCCCCGCAGTTATACAGCGATGAGCTGACAGAGGGGAGGACCCGCGTGCCACCCATCGCCCCCGGTCCCCAACATATGCACACATCCCACACTACCATGACCACACCTCGTCCCCATACCTACCCCCAACACGCCACTCTTGACCTATGTGTATGTGAATGACTAGGTTGAGGGCTCTATCTAGTGTGTAGCATTAAAAGAAGTGGGCATGCATGGTGAATATCTGTCAGGATTTCCCCATGCACACCACACTTTCCCTGTGTAAGACGTATGCCTCCTCTGTGATGTATGCATTAAAATAAGAGAGGCATGCAGAGAGATACTTTATGAGGTATCTGCCAGCACTCCACTCTTTCACTAGTCTGATTTGTAGTTTTTATGTTTATGGTTATGAATGTCATCTAACATGTAGTGCAATTAAAAAAGAGCAAGGCGTGCCGTGTGCTTCCAGGACAAGGCGTGTCCATGAGCGCATGAAGAGGGCACACAATAGGGGCCCAGGGCCAATAGATAACCCACAGGACCCAACCAATGCCAAACCCACACAGCAACCCACCAGGACCGAGTCTCCCGAGCCATCCAATGGGGCCCTGGTAGAATAATAATGAGAGAGGCAGAGCGAAAGAGTGAAGTTAGTAAAGTTATAAAGGAGTGTAAAATAAAAGGGGGGTGGGAAGAGGGGAACGCTATTTATAAAAAATAGTATTATTATAATCATAATAATCATTATGATTATAATAATAATAATAGTTCCAGCTACTATCCTCTGTCCAGTGTTCAATGATATGTGTATCTGTTGATGAAGTGTGTTATGATAGTGTGGAGATGGATTTCAGGCAAAGAGGGTCAGGACTGTAGATAGGTGATAAAGGGGTACCAAGGAGAGGTTGTATCCTGAGTATTGATTAAGTTTGTAGTTGATTGGTTTTCTAATGATATATAGTCGGTTAACAGGTTTTTTCCAGTGAGTGATGTGAATATTGTTCCTAGATTTCCAGTTCATGAGCATTGTTTTCTTGGCGATAGTTAAGAAGTTTTTGAATGTATGAACTTTGAGTACCTTTGACCTGCAGAACCGAAACAGAAGAAATGGAGTTTGACTTTCACAGAGACCATTATGACATACAGATTCCTCCAACTGTCTTTGACACCAACCGGGAAACATACAAACGCCCTGAGCGAGTGATGGAGTCAACACCAGAAAGCGACTTTTCCCTCCGTGTGAGTCAGAACTGCTGTCTATCACACTTTGATTTCTTTCTATCTTTTATTCATTATATATCAGTAATTTATTTTATTTCTTATGATTTCAATCATCATTTCTGATGATTTTTCCCAGCTGGGATTTGAACCCATAATTTCCTGGCTACTAACTTAGTTGGCCAAGTTTACTAAGCTACTACCACCCCTAGGATCACCATGACCATAATTATGTACTGTATGTGTTATTTTTGTAAATGTGCTTTCAGAAATGCCTTGACTGTTATTCTGTTCTGTTATTACCGGTAATAACTGAAAATTCAGTTGGGCTAAAGCTATTAAGAACTAGTTGTATCCCTTTCAACTCTGCAGATTTAGGTATGGCATACGGCAG
>JAODXP020001527.1:0-20000 GCA_027497455.2 Sardinella longiceps | reverse complement strand
TCAGGAAAGGGTGTATATATGTTAACTGCAGAAGAGTATGTTTGATTGTGTGAGTTAAACATTGTGAATTAGTTAGTGTGCAACAGTTATTTAAATGCCATTGTACATAATATCCCAGGGTGTACTGATGTCAGAACAAGATCTGCTATTGAGTATGCAGTACAAACACACATGCAAAACACTGGAATTTATGGTGTTCTTTTTATAAGTACATTTGAAATGTGTTTAATTTTATTTTAATTTAAATTATTTATTCTAATTCTGCAACACACACTGATTTTGTGGCTGGCATTGTAAAACTGTTGAATGTGAGACAGTATGTGTGTGAGATACAGACAGTGACTGGAAGTGAATGGAAGCAATTGATGATATTGATTTCTGAAGCGACATTAAAAAAAATAATGAAAGGCTACAACTGGAAATGAAACATAAAAACAAAAAAAAAGTGAAGTGTCGGCTCAGATTTAACTTTACTTGAATGTCACTTGTTGAAAAAATAAAAACAAACAAAAATGTGTATGTGTGTGTATTTACAATTCTTTGACGATTGCCTTGTTGCAGTAGTAGGCGGCATGAAAGGAAGGGGTGAAAATTGTGGATATAAAACAATTTACCAGGACCCAAACAAAACAGATCTGAATTACTTTATCAGTGCAAAATGATTTTATTACAAAACCCCACAACATTTTCCCATGAAGTAAAAGTCTACACGACTCATGAATGCTGTGCATGTTGCGTTATGAAAAATAAATTATTTATCTACATATGCTCAGTCACACAATCCAAGAGACATAAAGATCATGAATTAGGTTATTTAGTAAAGGCAGAAGGCTAAATGCACAGGTTTAGCTGTGTGTTATAGCTTGTAAGCTTTACAGACTTTTCATGAAGTAAATTCATAACTTCAGTAACTGCAACTAAACAGGATCTGAGTGTAAACACTGCTCATTCTAGCTCATCATCAATTGTTTAATAAATACCATATTTTGCGCAAGAATGAGCGTACGCACAGTTTTCTGTTGTATGTCAGTTTCATAAATGAGGGTCACTATCACTATACAATACAATAAAATTACTGTACATGGACACTGAATTCTAACTTTAATAATAAATGACATTTTACATTGCCTGAACAAAGGCCTATCTTTCTTTGACATGCCACCCACTGCAGTTTCCATTACTGCCACCCATTGTAGTTTCTGTTACTGTCTGTATTTAGGTCAGTTGCACAGAATAAAACCCCCAACCCGCATTCTTTTACACCCACTAGTGCTGGTTTGGGTACTTGATATTTTTTGCCATCAACGATACCCTCAAGGCAGCGTTGCCTTCAAGACCTAAATCTAAAGAGAGTAAGGGTTCAGGGAGCTATGTTTAGGGTTAGGGTTAAGGTAGTGTGTTTCAAACTTACTGCCTGGAGGGTACTATTGAGGGCAAAAAATACAAGCTGTAGGCCACTCCTATATGGACATAAATAAAGTTACCCATGTGCAAAAGATTTACATCTTCACAACGTTTCAATATGTTGCATAAGAATTTCATAGGGGGTTTATCAGGGAGTCAGGGCACATGCAAAATATATTGAAAATGCACACATAAACTTATATAACTTTGCACTAAGTAGGAATTATTCAGTAGGCGACACTGAGCCCTTTTACAAAGAAATAAAGTCTCTCCATTTGGAGTGGAACAATTAGTGCAAGTGAGAGGTGGTGAGAGACACTGCGTCCGAAACGGGGAAAATGCTTTGATGGCAGCGAGGCATCAAGGCATGTCTGAAACGAATAAATGCATAAAATTCTGCCTTCGAAGGTACCTTCGTTTTGGCTGATTTTGAAGGAAGCATCAATGCTTCCTTCATGCTGCCTTCAGCGCCCAACATTCTATAGAATCTATCGATATCTTAGCAACGGCGCCCGGACAAAAGAAAAAGACACCGAGACACCGTTCTAAATTCCTAACTTTCTAGGGCTTCCAAAACAAAGTTTTTAGCAGCTGCCTTGTTACCTTCTACGGTAGAGAGTGAAGACAGCAAGGCAGCAAGTCACTACCTTTCCGTTTCGGACACAGCTACAGAGTTGCAATGGAGAGAGAGAGTTCCCAAGAAGGCCTAAGACTTATGCAGATAGATACATACCTGAATAGACGGCAACACCAAATTGCAAGCTATTTTACTGTTGTTTTTGCTTGGTAGAAAATTTTCCTCCCATTGCTTGTTTTGTTTTTAAGACAGCTGATGAGAATATAACAGTGCAGGATTGTTTTTGAAGTTGCATCTGAATTACTATGCATTTTGAATTTTGGCCATCATGGCCAATGTAATGAATAATAAAGCATGGACTGGTTATTGACTGTGAAAATATTCTAGGCCTACAGTCGGTTATTGAATGTAATACAGTAGAGATTGGAAAAATGCATTTTGCTTTTGGGAGGGTAAGAGGGGAGTTCCGTTGGTTGGTTGGTTGGTTGGGATGTCTGTATATGGGCTATGGAAATAATTTAGAAAATGTATGCCTCGCAACATAAAAAAATTAACTGAACTAGTTCAAATTCAAACTGAACTAGCTCAAATTAACTGAACTAGTTCATTTTTTTGGAGCGGTGAACTTAGTTCAAAACTAGTTCATTTAAAAAGTGAACTTTCCCACAATGGTGCTTCAATGAATGTAGAAGTAAAGGTAGACAGTTAGGCTTTTTTAATGCAAAATCACATCACCATGTCAAGTTCCTCTGCAACAGTTGTTTCCGCTTCACGTTGATTAAATAGGGTCACACTTGGCCCAAGAAGCTCTGCGCATACTGTACCATATTGATCTCTCATAATGGGTCATGTCAACTTGTGTTTAAAATGCCTTTTTATTGGCTTTAATGTACTTTTTGGGGTAAGAAAACTTTTCCTTTTCATCCAGTGAGGTTATGTATAGACTATTGGTGTACATTTTTTTTATTCAGTTCAATTACAGTTACTAAAACTAACTATAATAACTTCTATTCTGCTTTCTGACATGAGACTGCTTTACTTTAATCTATATTTGGTGTGTGTATTAGATTACATGTATGTGTGCAAAAATCCACACTGATACTGTACAGTAAGTATATACTGGATTTAATCAAGGTGTTCCTATATTAGCTGAATGAAAAAAGTAATGAGTCCAGTATGCTACTCATAAAGCATTATAAACATACAGACAATGCATTCTAAAAGTCTTATAACTAATAACATCAGACTAACTTTGAAGGCTTTCTAATCGCTGTACTCATAAGGAATTATTATTTTATCAATTTAAAGTGTCACAATCATTATAAAGCTTCAATTTGTTTAATAAAATGTCCAATAAATTATAAATTAAATTTAATAAATTATGTCCAATTTCTCATACAATGAGAATTGTAATGCATTACAGTCATTAATGTATAAACAATGTAAGTAGGTATGCCGAATTAAAGTGTTAGGCTACCGAAATAGTTTTGAGGGACACTTGGCGGCAGCCATGGTCTACTGCATTGGGCTTCTGATGGAAGGTGACCTGATTCTCACAGGGGGGAAAATGGTTGAAATGGTGGTGGCAGTATTTGAACTTAACTGTCCACACATCCATGGCTGAGGTGTCTAAACCTCACTGCTCCTCAGGCACCACAGCAGCTGATGAACTCTGATTTTACGTCCTTTTCAAGTTTTAGTTATTATCCTTGTAAAGGGATATTGTTGTGCAGCAGTGTACAGAAAAATAAATTTAAAGACATAGAGATTAAACACACCTACAGTAGGATAAATAAATATGTTTACCCCCAAAACTGATTGTTCCTGTAATAAAATACTACAAGCCTCTTACACATGCATACATACATACATACATACATACATACATACATACATACCTGTACATACATAATTCATTTATCTATTGTTTCAGATTGTAGCCATTTTGCTTATTTTGCTGTGGAGCTATGTAAGCTTTGTGACTGAGAGCCAGGTAAGGATTTTTTTTTAAATAGAATAATCAGTATAAAATTCTGTTTTATTATAGAGCTACTTAAATGTACATTTCAACATCAATATGAAAAAGCAATATAATTTTGTTATTATTTCTTCCCGGGAATGAGTAGGTGGATAATTTATGGCAGGTTTACCTTTTTGGCGGTGCTACTGCTGTCATATCCTTTCTTGGAGTTTTTGGTGCAAAAAAACAGATGACATGTCCCTTGAAGATGGTAAGGAAATAATATCATGATGAATTTTTGTAATATTTGTAGATAATTTGTCCTTGTTCCTAAAACCAAACCTAAAGAAACATAATTTTTTGGTTAATTTCCTGACATCCCCATAATAATTTTTGTTTCATTTCTGAACCTTTCTTTATTTTTTAGTTTTCTGGACTTCTGTGCATTGGAATGTTCATATGTGTAATTGCAGGCCTGTCCATAGTAAAGCAACGGTCCATGGTAGTTCTTGAGAACACATACAAACTCATTAAAATTCAGTTATACTAGGCCTATTAAATATCAAAAATTTGTTGTCAAAAGGAATGTGTTAAATGACAGCATATGCTCACTATGTTAGATCACAGAAGCTCTAAAAGAGGGGATCAAAAGACTAGACAAAAAGATCTTCAAGAATTTCAAGCTAGGGCCAAGGTAACTAATTACCCTTTTCTTGGCATGGTATGCTACATATTGTTCATTACAAACCTGATTGTGATTTGTGTTTTGGGTTAATATATCAAAAGTACACAGTGCCATTATTTTACAGTATACTGTAAATATTATTGTAAGTCTAACTCTCATCCAGCTTTTCCAAAAATATCACATTATACCAGCGCTGGTGTTTGAATCCATGTTTTATGTAGAATACTGCATTGAATTTACTTACTCTGTATTTCAGCTTGAGTGTTGTGGCACAGAGGACTACAGGGATTGGGCCCCAGAAATTCCAGATTCTTGCCATTGTGCTGCAGTCCATCAAGGCACTGGAATGTGTGTGGAGCTCTCCGTTTACGAGGTGATGTGATTTTGGGAAAGATTTATGGATTATAATTTAAAGATTAAGGGATTTTAATCATTATGGGCCTGTGTGTGTGTGTGTGTGTGTGTGTGTGTGTGTGTGTGTGTGTGTGTGTGTGTGTGTGTGTGTGTACATGTTAGAGACAGAGAGCATATAAGCAAAGATCAACCCTCTGCTTCAACCCTCCCTGATATAAGTGTATTCCCAAATCCCCATCTAAAAATCTGATGAATTCTTTCACAGTTGCAGTCAAACACACATGAGGTCTACAATGAGGTAAGCCACATTCTGTGTTTGGCCCTTACAGTTATGGAAAACATAAAACTTAACAACAACTAGAAGCACTCAGAGAATGCAAACCTCCACCAAGGCCATTGTGATCCGGATCACCACAAAAATGTAATCACTTGTTCCTTGTGCCATTTCCAACAACTCCACAAAATTTCATCAAAATCCGTTCATAACTTTTTGACTTATCCTGCTGACAAACAAACAAACAGACAAACCAATGCAACCGAAAACATAACCTCCTTGGTGGAGGTAATAATAATGATTAATGAAATTGAAGTTACATTGTAAATATACAAACATTTCAGTGTGACAAATTAATTGGTGTCCACTGCTGCAGTCAGCATGCCGTTGACCACGTTCCACGTCCATGCATTACATTATTAGCCTGGGAATTCCCATGCTCCTTTGCGCGCTTATTTCATTTGACTCTGCAGAGGAGCATGGTGACCATGGCCGTTTTTCTCGCTTGCTTTCGGTATCCAATCGCAGAACAAAAAGGGATTTGTACGGCCCTCGATTGCATTTTACGTCACGTGGTGGCTCTGGTATTGGCTCCGAGGTATGTACAGACGCTATGATAGACATGCTTCCGCTACGAGAAATGCAATAGGTAGGTCCCCAGACTAAATATCACTTGTGATTTTAGTTTGGCATTTGCCAGGCTATTACATTATAAAACTACAACCCAAATTCAAAAGAATATAAACTATTTTCAGATATGCGCATTGTTCAAAACATAAAGCTTAAAAACTGCTAATTTGTCAGAGATCTGTTAGAGCCAACTGACAATGTATGACAACCCTGGTTGAAAGTCTCTGGCGCATTACTCAAAATCTAAAGTCTATTACGGATTATTCACCTAACTATGACAAAACGCATATCAAAGTAAACAGGAAATCCTACAGATTATGATGATATACCGCTCCAAATGGGGAACTGAGAAAGAGACTTCCCTTTCCTCTGACTAGTCTCTTAAAGCCACTTCAAACTGA
This sequence comes from Sardinella longiceps, assembly GCA_027497455.2. Taxonomy (NCBI): domain Eukaryota; kingdom Metazoa; phylum Chordata; class Actinopteri; order Clupeiformes; family Clupeidae; genus Sardinella; species Sardinella longiceps. Next base: position 13,715 of record JAODXP020001527.1, on the reverse strand, counting down.
ATTTGAACAAACTGCATTTGCAAGCCGTCACAAAAAAATGTAATACGTCAAATCACAGTTTCTGAGTTTTAGAACGTTGCAGGTTTTTAAACATCGCAGCTCGTCTCATCGCAGATCTTTGGTCTGTAGCCACCTTAACAGCACTTACGCACACTTGTTTTTGCCTGTGGGTTGCTACAGGATTTGTCTGTTGTTGTTGCTTGTTTTCATTGCAGTCTTTGTGATAACAACAGTCACATTGTTGGTTCAATTTGTTTCATTTCAAGCCCTGTGTTCCTTACATGATTCAGTTACTGAATCAAGCGATTGACATCATGGTTGGGATGTGCTTCGGATTTGCTCTGATAGCGGTATGAACTGTAATTGCCTTTAACATTGTGATTACAACTGTATATTCTGATTGTAACATTGTATTTCTGAATAATGTAAATAAATGACTACATTACAATGTAACCTACAGTAGCCTATGCCTATTATCATAAAAAATCAGGACATTGTAAATAAAGTAATCACAAAGTAGTCAGTCTGAGATATAATGTGCGTTTTTTGTTTTGTTTCTAACCCTCAGTTGATTGGAATGGTCATGGCCTTTGTCATGATAGCACAGATCAACAGGCCCAGTGAGGACATCAGAGCCTTTCCACACTATACGCAAAGATCAACTTCTGACATTGTTTGAAAGTTGTTTGAATGGATTTTCTTAAAGACATTTTTGTAAAGTACAATTTTGGATTGGGTCTTTCAGTAGCTACTAGTGCTGGCAAAATTAACACTTTAACTCAAGTGATTGATCAAAAAAATCCTGATGGATATGGTTCCACTTTCATGGCATGTATTGTGTTCAATTTCAGATAGAAAATGGCTAGACTTTTAAGTCAAACAAGACAAAGATTATGGAATGTAATGTCCAACAACAGCAGAGGGTTGATGTTTGGTGAATCTGTGGGAGGATAGGAGTAATTGGCCCGTTTGAGAACAAATCCAGGTATTTAGTATCAGGGTCTTATCATGGCAAAATAAGGATCAAACATACCGTAGCATCCAAATTCTTACAGGAAGAAATGAGTTGCGAATAAAAGTGATTAATCGCGATTAATATTGGCAACATTTTGTAATAAACCAGATTATTTATATTAATCATTTGACACCACTAGTAGCTACAAATGATACCTAGTAGTAGTAGTAGTAGTAGTAATGCCCTTGAAGTAAAATATGAATGTTATCTTTGACGATTTGTACAATAAAAAACAATGCATCTCTAGGCTATCTGTCCATTTTATCACTTGACATAAACTCATCCAAGCTGCATTGGGAAACAGAATTTGAAGAGTAAAAATTTGTGATTTGGGTCAGTGAAAGTGAGAGAGTTTAGTTCAAAACGTACATAAAAGTAAAACCATTTCCTGATCGAATTTTCAGATATGCGTCAGTGTACATGCGTCAGTCAGTCACATAGAATAAAACCACAAGGTGTGTGTGTGCGTGTGTGCACGCGCACATGCGTGTGTACGCGTGTATGTAAACATTTTTGAATGGCTTCATAAACAAGCCTTATTTACTCGGGCTAAAAAGATTACAAAATTCCAATGTTCTAAGTGTCCAACTAATGCTGGCAAAATTACTTAATGCTTTAACTCAAGTGATTAATCCAAGAAAATTAACTCCGATTTAAAAAAGGATCTCTGATTAATCAAGATAGATATGGTTCCACTTCGATGACATGTATTGTGTTCAAATCCAGATAGAAAATGGCTAGACTTTTAAGTCAAACTAGACAAAGATTATGGCCTTGCTTCTGAATGTCCAACAACAGCAGAGGCTGATGTTTGGGGAATCTGTGGGGGGATAGGTGTGAATGGCCCTTTTGAAAACAAATCCAGGTTATCATCAGGGTCTTATGGCAAAATAAAGCCCGATTTCGATTGACTGGCAAAGCGTGCCATGTCGAACCGTGTCGAGCTGGTACCACAGTACCTTTCGTTTCCCACTGGTAAAAAAGTGCTCAAGACGTACATAAAAGTAAAACCATTTCCTGATCTAATTTTCAGATATGCCGCATGCGTCAGTCGGTCACATACACTAAAACCACAAGGCGTGTGTGTGTGTGAACGTTTTGAAATGACTTAAAACAAGCCTTACTCGGGTCTGAAATAATTTTTTTTATAAACTAAAATGCAACAAATTAATGAAAATTTTACATAAATTGACATGAATTGTTTGGTGGAGATTCATAAAGAGGCAACCATGGGCCCATGAAAAAAAACTACATCCTATGTCAGCCTATAGGAGAGCAAGATGAAACAAAATAAATAAAGTTTTTCAGGATGTGCCAGTTAAAAACAATGTCACAATGCCACATTTGTAGGCCTATGTGCCACAAAAGATTTGAATAATCATACATGAGGTTCATATTAAAGGCTTATAAGCCTTTTGTATTGATCTCTTCAAAAGATACTTTTTTTCATTTGGGGATGGATAGGCTATGTGGTCTGTAATTTTTGTAATGTTTTCCTTCCATTCCTTCAGAGTTTTTGAAATTCAACTGCCAAAATGTAGAAAAACACTTTCTCTTGAGAAAATAAACCCAAAAGAGTGAATAAGGAAGTGTGTTGCTCAGGCCGGAAGCTGTGGCTCACATTACAAAAACACCTCTTGAAACTGACTCTCATTACATTATGTGCTTGTCTCATTGGTGACATTGAAACAGGGTTTGTTGAGCTACGAAAATGTCTCCAGTTAATAAACTTCTGAAATGGGTCTTCATAGTCTTCAATGCCCTTTTTGCTGTAAGTGACACATTTTAGTACTTTTATTGTATATATATGAATATGGATAAATCCAAAAAAGGATGGCCTTGACAATTTTGTCAGGGCCATTATATTGTGCTGTATTTAGCAGTTGTGACGTGGTCACATCTCTCTCTCGCTCTCTCTCTCTATTTTATTTGATTACAATGTCCTTATCCAGTAGGTATTTTTATTCATAACTGTGTATTGTTCCTCCTCAGTTGACTGGAATTGGGTTTGTTGCACTTGCACATGGTTCAGGGATAGCAGCAGAAATGGTAAAGACGTGACAATGAAAATGCATGTGTTTTATACATTATATTCTATGTAGAATTGTCAACTTTTGCCAACATTCTAAATTCAACTTTTGGTGAACTCAAAAGTTACATGAAATAACTGTGTATTGAGGCCATTATTATTGATTTCTCCAGAAAAATGAGCTGGGGAATAATTTCTGGTCAGTGTCCCTGTTTGGTTTAGTCATGGCAGGAATTTCCATCCTTGGAGTCTATGGAGCTTTCAGAGAGAAGGAATGGGCCCTAACCACGGTAAATATATGATATCAACCTCCTTTTTCCTGTTTATGAATTTATTGCCAGTGCTGCTATAAAAAAACTGTGAAATATTACACACTGAGTGTCACAGCTTTATTAAAACATTAGTTGTTTATCTTGTTATGGTAATTGTACCATATTTTATACTTCAAGTGAGATTAAAATAATTATTAAACCTTGAACATTTTAATAATTATTAAAAATAAACATTAAACATTGATATATATATACGCAAATTGAAAGGCTCATATTCTTGATGTACTGTAAATCATGATATAATTTTTTTGTATGTTTTCCTACATTCACCCGTGGAGTTTGCATATATGAACAAAATTGTGAAATACTGCTAGGTTTGCGGAGGTTATGTGGCATTTTGTTCATCAATAATGCATAAAAACGTCACGTCCATAACACTGGAATTGCCCATATATTAAATACTTGTAAATGTATTAATGGCTTGTATCCTCTCACATTTGGACAGTTTTCGATTCTTGTCTTCACTGGCATGTCCATTTGCTTGATTGGGGCTTTTGGGATTTTAACTAAAAGGCAAATGGTAAGAATAGTGTAATTAAAAGTCTTTAATGTCATGATATTACTGTATGCTATAGATTAAAATATGTATTAACATTTACTGTGTTTTTTCTTAAGCCACAAAGACTTAAACTCTTAAAATGTATATCGTTAAAGTGTATTATATGTAATACACATAATAAATATTGTCTTTTATCATTTTCTGAAGTTATCCAGAACATTTGAAGAGATTTTGAAAAAAGATGACGTCAAATGGCATTTTCAAGTTCTTCAAGAAAAATACAAGGTAAAACACTGGCATTCCATTTCTGGCATTCTGCACACTGCCCATTGCCACAAATCTACCGCGATATAGCCTTTTCCCAGGTAGAAAACTGATGTTTTTGTCCATGTTAAATTGGTATCAGACACATTCAAATTAATATTTGTTTTTGGTTAAAGTGTAGGTTCCCGTTTACATTTTTTACACATTCAAAGTCAAAGCCAACTTTATTATCAATCAAACTCTGCAACAGTATACATTGCAGTACATTTCTTTGTGCAAAGTGAAAAGAATGTACTTTTATTCATCTGTTGGCAGCTGGAGTGTTGCGGCAATGAAAATGGCTACACGGACTGGAGTTCACAGGTTCCGAAGTCCTGTATCTGTCCAGAATCCTACAAGGGTACTCCAAAATGCAAGAGGGTGACAAGTTATGAGGTAGTGTTCTTTATCTCCACGGTCTGTTGCTATTGACCAAGTCAATTCTGACCTTGAAAATGACATTGATGTTGTTTCCTCTCAGTCACTCGATTGGACTTCTGACACTCACGTCTACAAACAGGTATGACAAACATAAACAGATATGAAACTTGGGTCACATGGGAAGCAAATCCATTTCATTCCATCATTCAGTTCTGCTCTCAGCAGTGCCTTTAATGGACCAGCCTGGTATAGACATATCACATCTGAACACTCCCACATTCCATGGTAGTAAAGTGAACATTCTATCATTGAAATTGAATGTATCCCTTTTTCTGACTTGAAAAAATGGGTTATAACTTTTAAAACATGTCCATATTCACTTTGGGTAGCCCCCAAAAATTGGGAAGTCCCGAATAGAAGCTTTTAGAATATTCATGCACAAAAATGTAAAAACACTTTTATCTATTTGGGACTTCCCAATTTGTGGGCTTCAGATGTCCATTTCTTGAAAGTAAATTTAGACATGTTTTTAAATGTTTTTCAAATCAGAAAAAGGGATAAATTCAATGCATCTCAATGATAGAATGTTCGCTTCACTACCATGGAATGGTTTTAGATTGTTGGAATGTTTAAGCAAAGATCGCTCCACTTGAATCCTCTCTGGTTCAGGTGTGAAATAAGCCCCTTGAGTTCAGGAAATGGGTATCCACCGCCATGTTTAGGTTCTCGCTACCTGTTTTTACCTATCGGGGGCAAAGAGGGTTTAACAGACATGGGCTGCTGTAAAAGGTTTAACAAATAAGAAATCTAAGATGCCCAAGGATCAAAACTTGGATGGAATGGAATGGAATGCTGTGTTCTGATCGGCTGTGAGGGTGTCCGTGTAACTTGACATCAACAGTATAGAAGGGGAATGGTTTGTGAAAACTAGTTCATTTTCCGAAGGCAGTTAGCTCTGTGAAGCTAATAACAAAGTACCATTTTTTAATGTATTTTCAATGGGAAGTGTGTAAGTGCAAACCGAAGCATGGCGGTCCAATGGACCACCCGTCCACTTCCTGAACTCTATAGGGGGTGAAAAATGTTCAGGAGGCCTTTACAGAATGGATGTCTTTACAGAATGCAAATGTATTTTTTTATGCTTTTAGCCATGCCTTCCTCTTTTTATGCAAGCCTTCAATACGATGATGGATGCTACCATTGGGTTTCAATTTGGCTTGGCTATTGTAGGGGTAAGAGATTTCATTGCCTTGATTATTTCCCTTAACATTTGATCATAACCTAGCATAGCATAGGCCTACCATGATGGTTCATGACCCTAAACTAAAATTGTTTAATAATCTTCAGCTCATTGGGGGAATCTTGGCTAGTCTCATAAAAAGACAGATCAAGACGAAAAGGACAACAGTGCAAGTGCCCATTTACGACAACTCCATGCCTCCAGCATACAACGAGTTGTATGCTATGAAAAGTATGTCTGCATAGATCTAAGGCTTTTGTCTCAGTATGCTTTATGTTCTGACCAATTTGGAAATAAACCACCTGACTTTGCTTTCTTTTAGATGATAGCATGTCAATATGTTGTCAGATTTTATTTCAAAGTGAAGTAGTCTATTGATACTGTACAAGCATTGCTCAATGACAGCCAGTAGCATTTTGTATATTACCAATATTTGGGGGGATGTTTTTTTCCTAGCGCTGCCCCTGATAACAGCAGTACATTTTAAGTATTCAAAAAAAAAAAAAAAATAGGACAAATGATTTGCTTATGTCTGTTGATATGTAACATGATATCCAGTTGTAAGATTAGTGTAATCAAAAATAGATGATAATAAAAACTATAGAATGCTTCCTTTCATGTCTTGTTTCAGTAAAATCAATAAAAACTGTTGCAGAAATGCATGTGGTTTGGTTGCAAAATGTCCAAATTGCAAACTGCAAGCTGATGATATTTAGTCTCTTGAGGATACATTTTCCATTGAGAATGTAGAGAAAGCTGTTTTTTCACATTTCACATATATAGGCTACATCAGGGGTGGGCAATTATTTTGGTCGAAGGGCCACATTGGCGTTCAGATTTTCACTAATGGGCCGGGTGTTACTCGTCAACCGGTTGATGCCAGTAAATTGTCAAGTCTCAAACCAGTAGCCTCACTTTCTTCAGAGGACATGTTAACATGCAGGGTTAAAAAGGGGGATTTGTATTTCATGACTACAACAAATTTGATAATTTAGGCCTATAATCTACGTCTCCTTGGCTAAAAGATAAATTATTCTACTTTGGGAAGGCTCTGTGGGCCGGATTAAATAGCTCAGCGGGCCGCATGTGGCCCCCGGGCCTTAGTTTGCCCAGGCCTGGGCTACATGTATACTCTTTATGTGGAGCAAGTCCAATAATGGTGATAGACAGACAACTAACTACACGTCATATATCTGCCCAAAAATACCCTCCAGGTAGCAAGGTTAACACTAAAAGGGATATACTGTAGCGAACAAAATCCTGAGTCTCACTGCTACGGTACCCCAACAGTTGGAACAGAATGAAGAACTACCGTGAAGCCCACCTCTATAGCTCTTCATCCCCTTATAAATGCATAAAATGCATTGCCTCTCATTAAAATAAATATAATCTCCTTCAAAATTGTGTTTTATAAGACAAATTTACTAGGGGTGCTGTGTTTATAAATCATTTGTTATGTCATAGGCAAGCCCAAAGTAAATAAACAAGATTTGGGGTCATTTCCGCCTGTGGTTGTGCAAACTGCATCTTAGACACAACCACAGAACAGGGCTTCTGTAGAAAGGTTTCTGTGTCATACACAGGGGAATTCTATTTTATGAACCACATTCTTGATGCTGAAAAATGAAAGTGAAAGTAATGAGTGAACATGCACACATTCCTGCACTTACCGGAGCGAGTGAGTGAATCGGCCTTTTCCAAAACCAGTCCCTAGAGCCTCCCCCTACACACTTCCCCTTTGTTTGCGCGTACACGTGAAGGGTGAGTGCCATCCGAAAGCAATTCACCTACAGTAATGGCAGTGGGTTGTAAAACCTTTCAGAGTCGGGTCAGCACCGATGCAGACTTTTCAAGGGTGTGTTCTGTTATTTTTGTTAGTTCATTCAAATGTTTGTTCCGCACGTCTGGCGAATGAAAACAATAGATCCATGTTACGTCAGTTCCTTTCACGCCTACTGTTGGGAAGTTCGTCCGAAAGGATCTTGCCCTATTTATACCCTTCCCACTACGAAGATAACTCGTTTAAGCCGCGGAGGTGACTTCAACCGAAGTGCACTTCATGACCAAGTGGTAGTGATTAGGGACTAGTTTCGGAAATGCCGTATATGGTGCGTTTTATAATCCTCCGCAAGCCGTCGGATTGTCACGTGACTTCTCACCTCTCGCCTTTTATTATATTGTTTGTTTTTTGTTTGTTAGCAACCCTAGGCTACATTTAGGACACCTGTTTGATACTAGGGCTGGGACGGTAACCGCATTACCGCTATACCGCGGTACGTAACGCCTACCGCGGGTCTGAGCACGTCACCGTCATGACCGGCAAAAAAAAAAAAATAATTTAAACATTGGCCTGTATATGTGGGGATGTCTGCACACTGATACTCAGTGAGAAGAAAAAAGTGAAAAAGAAGAGGTCTCTCTCTCTCCAAGTAGCCTACAGCTCGCTGCGGCCTGATCCTTCTCTCTCTCTCCTGCTCACACACACGCAAGCTGCCCGGCCCGGCCCGGCCCGGCCCCCCCTTCACACACCTGACATTTTTAAATCCTCTACAGCGTGAAAAAGTCCCACAAATGCAGCGCTGATGAGCCTGTATCAGAGTAAATGTTCTTAGTTTAACATAGCCTAGGCTATAGGCCTGCTACTGCGCTATTTGAAATAATATTTCGAGCGGCGCCATCTCTGCCGCTCTCACTCTCCTGCTCACACACACGCAAGCTGCATCGGTAACCCCTTTACACACCTGACATTTTAAAATCCTATACAGCGCGAAAGAGTCCCACAAATGCAGCGCTGATGAGCCTGTAGGCTATCAGAGTAACTTTAATAAGTTAACGGGTTCTGCTTGTATGCAATCGGAGGACAAATGCCGCCTTAGCTTGGAAATGGTTTAGGTAGAAGGTGATCGCGTTTAGAAAGGTTGTCTAGTGTAAGAAGGTCATTTGAAACATTGCAGCGGTTCATTTAAGAAAATGACAGCTCCGAAATGACGGTGCTTTAGTTTGAGGTAGTGATAATAATAAAGAAAGATCACAATCACCTTATCTGTTACCATTGATGACCCTTCCTAAAATGTGGAAATGTATTTCTCAAAGCTAAGCCCAAGCGGAATGTTTTCTGATGGACTACAATACAATGAAGCAGACAGAATGCATAAGACGCAGCAAGTTGTTAACTAGGCCTACTAACAGTATAGTAGCCTAATGAAAAATTAAGTGAGGGTAATCATTTGTTCACTTCACACAAAAACATCTTGGACAGATTTGACAAATTGTAGTAGTGTCTAATCCACTGTCTACTGTAGGCTAATTTAGGCTTCTTTTTTTTTTTTTTTTTTTTTTTAACAACCAACATTTTTCTTTGTTGTTGATGTGGCGGGGCTGGTCCCAAAAAAGGTGAACAATGCCTGTGATTGGTTACTGCTCTTTGTCAATCGCGTACGACTTCTCAAAATATCTGACATGCTTCCCCGACAACTTGAGACAAATCGCGTTGGTAAGGAGTTCACACATTGTTTGGTCCCGACTGACCTACAAGGCATAAATATAGCGGTATATCGCAAAACCGCGGGAATTTGTTGATTATCGACCATGGTAAGAAAAAATCCAAACCGGCCCAGCCCTGTTTGATACAAGTCAATGTTCAACATTGGCCTCACTACAACACTGACTCCCACATCCATAGGTAGTTATATGGATGCAGTGTTAATATGAGTGATTGAAATAGTTATGTAAACCACTAAAACAGTTCAAACTCAATGAAAACAGCAAGTGACACAGGCCGCAGCCATGTTGGATTTGTCATCTGAGTTGTTGCTCTGTCTAGTCTGAGCTGCACGAGGAAACGAGACCACTTGCCGAAGAAAAGGGGCGTGGTACGCGTCATTTCCTCAGGGCATACGAGATCCTGGGATAATGAAACGCAGGGTGCCCTGTTATCAACCCTACCCCTTCGATGAGAGTTCCCTCCGCTTTCACGAGTGTTACTTCAAAACAAAGCTCACTAGCTAACAAAGTGGAAGTCACTAGGGAGTGGTTTCGGAAAGGGCGTATGTGTGCGCGAATGGTTACGCAGGCATTGAAATTCAGCTCCTGTTATATATGGGTCAGGTAACCAGTGAAAAGAGGCCTGACTTGGAAGCCACTGCTGTTTTGCTGGTGTTTAAGTTTGGTGTCCATTTAATTTATTCCACTTTTCTGTCTGCTTCTTTTACTTTGGGTTTGAGTATGCAGTCTCTAATGTTGTAACAGCTGCCATTCTTTCTTTCCTCTTTGATTTTGCTTGCTTGGTTGCCTTTGCTTGCTAGTTGTTTGCTTGTTTGTTTGTCTGTCTTTTCATTGGTCTGTTTTATTCGCTTGTTTGTTTATTTGCTTCTTTTGTTTGTTTGCTTGCTTGTTTGATTTGGCTTTGCTCGGCTTCTGTTTTGCTTTGCTTTGTTTGCTTTCTTGCTTGGCTGGTTATTTATTAACTGCACCAGCACTATGCATCTCTGTTCAACTGTATAAAGAGTGAGCCTTTTGATGTTGGTGTGATAGAGGATACAAATGTTTATTTTTACACACATGAAGTTGTTAAGGCCATAGGGCAACTTTAACAGAAAAGCCTGTGGCACTGACAATATCGATATTGATCAATATCGATATCACAGCTGAGCACTTAAAACTAGCTTGTCCCAGGATTGGCAGTGCTTCTGTCTATTTGTTTCTCTGGTTTGGTGTGTCATGGCATAGTGCCTGATTCAATGTTGTCAGTTATTGTTGTTCCAGTTATCAAAGATAAGGCTGGTAATGTTGGTAGAATTGATAATTATAGACCTATGGCCCTTGCCAGCATCATCTCAAAAGTTCTTGAAAGTTTAATACTTGACTGAATAAGTGACTACATAATTACCACTGAAAATCAGTTTGGCTTTAAAACTATGCATAGCACTGACCAATGTATGCACTGAAAGAGATTGTAGAGGCATATAGGAGTCAGGGCTCTACTGTACTTTTAGGATTTATTCATGCTTCCAAAGCTTTTGATCGTGTTTAAACAGTTTAAACTGTTTAAAGGTGACATAGAATGTATTAATAGAGTATTGTACCTTGTTCTCTGATGTTAAAATACAATATATTCAATTGTATTTTGTCAAAAAGAAGATCACGTGATATTTTACAAGCCTAGTTAATATCTCATATGTAAGATGTGTATTGAAATGGGTTTTTTTGCCCAAACAACGCTCCACTCTGGCTACCTTAATTAAACTGCAATGGCTTTGTGCTATTTGACATCATTTGCAGGCTTTGTTCTAATTCGCCCATGATTTAGTGGCTATTTCTAAATGTAGGATTTCCATATGAAAGAGGGCAGAACCATGCCTCATGTTCATGATAGCTCTTTGACTATGCACAACCTCTCTTAATTCATCAAAGCCAATGTAAAAGTGGTTTTCCATTCTATGTCTCTGTGGGAATTTGTGTGTGTCCCAAGAAGACCGATCAAAAAGATTGCAGGAGACCAAGATTCTTTCTCAAACGATGCAGGTCATTTATTGAGCTTTCACCGGAGAATCAGTTGATACAAAAAGATGCCACCAACAATTCTACCAACTAAGAGTTTTATCCACTCTTATATACTAACCCTTCTGTACTTCTAAACTTATCCATCCAATAGTCTTTAAGGTACTGGCTTCTGGCCAAAACTAGAGACCTGAAACTGCATCCTTTAAGCATATGACTGTGTCTGTTTGTGTCACAACATTTGCTTAGACATCACTCTGGGCCGTCATCTGAACCCAACTTTATGGTCTTCACTAGAGAGCTGAGTCTCCCGTAACTATCTGTTTGCATACCATGTACTGGTTATATTTGTCTCTGGCTAGCCAAATCCTAGCCTACTGGTACATGGTACTCCAACCAAAGTGTACAGGTTAAATGGGGTAACATCCTATCTACACCTTTTAATGTCAGCAATGGGGTAGGGGGGGATTTTGTCTCCAGTCTTATTGAATGCTTATATGGATGAAGTGTATGGTTGGTGACATGCTGATTAACCATCTCTCATATGCTGATGATCTTACCATTATATATCTTAGTAGTAGTGGGTTCCAGCAGCTCCTAAATATCTGTTCTGACTATGTGGTAGAGTATGATATTAAATACAATGCCAAAAAGTGTGTGGTAAGGATCTGTAGGACAAAGGATGATTTGAAAATTAAGTTCAGGGTATCTGCACATTTTTCAAGTACAAATTTAAAGACTTTTAAGACCTTTTCAAGACCTCTAAATGGAAAAATTAAGACCAGGGGCGCAACTACTCACTTTTGGGGGGTATGCGACAACAATGTTTCATTTTCTGCAAGTATTATTACATTTTCCAACTAGATATGAGAAGACATTTAAATGGGAAAATTACCGGAAATATTTATTACTTGTAAGCGTGATGCTAGCGGGTGCGATGCTAGCTGTTCAAATCGGATTCAAGCAACTATGCTAGGCTAGAGCTGCAAGACGTATCGCCAGGCTCGGAGAACGGCTTGATGAACAGAAAAAAGGTAAAACTCAATTTCTTAACTCGAGGGAGGTGCAAAATGAACTTATTTCCACGAATGGTGGCCTGCCGCTTTAAGCTGAAAGTAGCTTACAATGACTGTCTCAGGATTCTCCTGAAGAAACCAAGGAGTACTAGAGTGTTGTTCTGCGAACTTGGTCCAACTACATTCATGGCATTGCTAAGGAATCTCACCTATAAATTTATGTGCAGGCTGAACCGTGCTACAAATGGGCTTATTGCACAATTAGTAGACCCAAGTCGTAGCTCTGTAAGAAACATGTCTATGATCTGGGAACACTGGTACGAGTGTCTTCATTAGCTTCCCATTTTTTTATTACATGTATATTTATGAATGTGTAGTATGTAATTGATGTATATATTGTAAAGTCTCCCCTGTGGGTCCTGAGCCTGTAATAAAGTTTATATTTATTTTCTTGTCATTTTCCATTGTTCATTTCATTTCTGTGTGTGCATTCTTCTGCTAGTCTTTGCATGGGGCAGGGGTTATCTACTCTTGTGTGCCGTGTTGGTCGCCATCATTGATAGCCCTGGTTGCAGTGATTGAGTGTTTGCTATTCGTTTACAAGCTAAACCAACTGTCTGTTATACTATCTATCCTGCTGGTGGGGGCTTGCTGGGGTAACTGGCTGTTCTGCTAGGTGGTGCTGGGTACTCCTTCCTTTTTTTTCTAAACTTCACTATCGTGTGCGTGTGAGGCTGTGAGGCGGACAGTCCAGTACATTATGCATCACAAAAAAATTCCCCAACCCCTCCCCAAAAAAAGCAATGACACCAAACAAGGACACACATCAGTTCTTCCCAACTGAGGAGCAATGCCAAGTTTGTGAAAAGCATCCACCCCTCCAAGATGCTGTGCTTGTAACAAACAAGGCGCACATTGTTGGGATGATGGGCCTGGTCGACAGTAAGTGAAACACTGAAATAATAGTTAAAACAAATGTTGTTCTTGTACTGTAAGCAACTGAATTAGAATTATATTTGTCCATCTCATTTTTCATAGACATCTCAACATATCAGAGGCAGTGTCCCCGGTGTGGCATGATTTATCGGTACCAGTGGAAAGATGGTATCCATAATTTTGACAATTACCTGCTGTTGTCCCTGGAGCTTTGTCTTTTCCTACGGCAAAATGTTTGTGTGAGTCTAACTTCTGAGTGATAAACTTCAGCCATGTACTAAGTAGGAACCTTAGTGTTGCATACAGTATCACAATACAATTTTTTTGGTCATATTTATAAATGTTTGTCAATCCTTTACTTTGCACTTTAGAACCATGTGTCTGTGTCAAGGGTGGTGGATGCTCTGGAAGGGTTGAGAGGCGAAGGGTTTCCATCCAGAGATAAGATTCTACATGCCTACTGCC
>JAODXP020001526.1:0-23816 GCA_027497455.2 Sardinella longiceps | reverse complement strand
AAAAGTAAAGTAATGAAGGACTTTTGGATAACTTTACTACTGTTTCAATGTGGCCGAGTGAGATTCTTCGGAACGCAACAGAACGCAACAACTTCAAAAGACGCCGCAGGCCAAAACATCGCGGAAAAAGAGCTGGAGTGAGAAACAGGCTTAGAGTGCGGGCCCATCGACCATCACTGCCTAGCATCTTGCTTGCCAATGCCCAGTCTTTGGAGACAAAGCTGGATGACATGAGGGGGAGGCTGAAATACCAGAGGGACATACGGGACTGTAACCTTTTTTGCCTTACCGAGACATGGTTAACTCCCCGCAGTCCCGGACCATGCAATTCTGCCTGCTGAATTTCTTTCGATATATAGAATGGACAGGACAGCTGAGTCTGGCAAAACTAAAGGAGGCGGCGTGTGCATCATGGTCAACAAAAACTGGTGCGACAGCAGGAACATAACGGTGTTATCCAGGTACTGCTCACCTGACCTGGAATTCATCACGGTGAAATGCAGACCGCATTATCTCCCGAGAGATTTCACATCGGTCATTGTGACCAACGTCTACATCCATCCCCAATCAGACACCGACACAGCATTGGCCAAGCTGCACGAAACTCTCAGCAGACACCAGAGTGACAACCTGGACGCAGCATTGATAGTGACAGGTGATTTCAACAAGGCCCGTCTCAAAAAAGTGATGCCGAATTTTTACCAGCATATCACATGCAACACTAGAGGAGAGAGGACACTTGATCACTGCTACACCTTGTTCAAGGATGCCTATAAAGCTCAATCACAACCTCCTCTCGGCAAATCAGATCATGCTGTGATATTTCTCATGCCGAAATACAAACAACGGCTAAAACAAGAACCTCCAGCTGTGCGAGAGATCATGCACTGGACAGAGCAATCCGAGGCCACACTCCAGGACGCGCTTCGCATCGTAGACTGGGATGTGTTCAGATACAGCTCATATGACATCGACGAGTTCACAGAAACAGTTGTGGGGTTTATCGGAAAGCTGATTGAAGACACCGTCCCCAAAATCACCATCAAAACATACCCAAACCAGAAGCCATGGGTAAATCATTCCATCCGCGATGCCCTGAACAAACGCACAGCTGCCTACAACTCAGGCATTCTGTCTGGTGATATGGAGGGGTACAAAGAGGCCTCTTACAATCTGCGCAGGATGGTTAAAGAAGCGAAGAAAAACTACGGACAAAAGATTCAATCGCAATTTGAGCAGTCTGATACTAGAGGAATGTGGCAAGGACTAAGGGAAATGACGGACTACAAAGCGCCCAGATCCACCATCGTGAATGCAGATGCAACTCTGGCTGATGACCTGAATGCTTTCTATGCGCGCTTTGACACAGAAGGGGCGGATATCTCCCTGCAGCGCGATGTTCGCGGGTTGGGCACACAGTGCGACAATACTGCGCTCACTCTGTCAGAGCACGAAGTGTGTAGAGCATTCAAGAACGTGAACACCAGGAAGGCAGCCGGCCCTGATGGCATTCCAGGACGAGTTTTCAAAGCCTGTGCGGACCAACTTGCACCGGTGTTTACAGACATATTTAACCTCTCACTAACCCTGTCCACAGTGCCTTCATGTTTTAAAAAATCAACAATTGTTCCTGTGCCAAAGAAGTCAAATCCAGCATGCCTTAATGATTACCGTCCTGTTGCTCTAACACCAATTGCAATGAAGTGCTTTGAAAGATTAGTCAAGAACTACATCTGCTCCATACTGCCACAAAGCCTTGATCCTCTCCAGTTTGCCTATAAGCCTAATAGATCTACAGATGATGCCATCAATTACATTCTACACACTGCATTAACTCATCTTGATATCAATCATAAGAACTATGTGAGAATGTTGTTTATAGATTTCAGTTCAGCATTTAATACCATCAAACCTGCTATTCTTATAAACAAGCTCAGGGATCTTGGAATGCAGTCTACTCTGTGCAACTGGATCTTCAGCTTCCTCACTGGTAGACCTCAGGTGGTACGGGTGAGTGACCATATATCTACATCTATTACCCTCAACACAGGGGCGCCACAAGGATGTGTTTTAAGTCCTCTATTGTACTCCCTGTACACATATGACTGTAATGCTACACATAATTCTAACATCATTGTTAAGTTTGCCGATGACACAGCAGTTGTTGGTCTCATTTCAAACAACAATGAACAGCCATATTTGAAGGAAGTAGAGCGATTAACATGCTGGTGCCAGGACAATAATCTACTCCTAAATGTTTCAAAGACGAAAGAGATGGTCATTAACTTTGGACGTAGTCAACAGAGAGATTATCACAAACTTAACATTAATGGCTCTCATGTGGAGAGGGTGGAGAGTTTCAAGTATCTTGGTGTCCATTTCACTGAACACTTCACATGGACCAGGCATGCAGATTCCCTTGTTAAGAAGGCTCTTCAGCGTCTTTTCCATCTAAGACGACTGAAAAATTTTAAGCTACCTCAACATCTGCTGAAGAACTTCTACAGAGCCACAATTGAAAGTGTTCTAACAGGGAATTTAACAGCATGGTATGGAAACTGTACACAGCAAGATCGGAAAGCTCTGCAAAGGGTGGTGAGGTCAGCAGAACGATCCATGAGGACTAAACTACCTAATCTGGATGACCTCTATGTCAGGAGATGCAGATTAAGAGCGAGGAAAATAATCAAAGACACCAGCCATCCTAACCATAGCCTCTTCTCTATGCTGAGGTCTGGGAGGCGTTACAGGAGCTTGAAAGCAAGAACTGAGAGGTTGAGGAAAAGTTTTTATCCTCAAGCTATTCGTACTTTGAATGAGGACCACAACGCATAATGACAATTTTCTTGTATATACTTAACTATCACTTTCAGATCTTTCTTTATTTCTTTTATATTTAATTAATTGAAGCACACAGTCATTGGAGTCAGTGGACCAAGCATTTCACTACAGATTGTACTATGTATTTATTTGTATGTGACAAATAAAATTTGATTTGATTTGATTTGATTTGATTTGATATACTGAGAATATAAACTTCCTCTATCCTTACCAAGAGTTGTCACAGACTTTTCCATTTTCTTACTAACCAAATCAGGTATGATGGTATGCACTGAAACAAACCCAAACATAAAGGACACATTGAGAACAGCTAATCCAGAAATGATAGAGGCCTATCAGAAATGATAGGCCCTTTTCTGGATGAGATTTCTAAACTTCGTTAGATTGGCCCCCTTTCTGCCTGAGATTTCTAAACTTCGCCTGATTGCCCCCCTTTCTGGCTGATTTCTATAACTCTTTTCACTCTTTTCTTGAATGTGTAACTCTTTTGTCTCCATTCATGAAAGAGTAGCTTGTTAGTTAACGTTCTTGAATTCAGGTTCAGAATTCAGTTGTTATGCAAAAAAGATGAGGTAAAACCATTTTTGGATTCTATGTTATTACTTAATTCTGTGTGTTATTAGAGATGATATGCAGGTCCAGCTGCAGCATCCAACAGGCTAAGAACCAAAGTTATAAACCGCTTCTGCCAATAATCCTCCATGAAGAACTGTGTAGTCGATGGAGCAAGCCGCTATCAAAATGAATCGACAGAAACGGTACAAATCATATTGTAATTCAAACAGTAAACTCCAGCTAAGTCATGTGAACAAGCTTGCTTGCTAACCAAAACAAATGGGGGTGGATGCTCCTGCTGATCTTGCAAATGCGACATCTGCCTCTAGGAGGACAAGCTTATGAAGAGGCACATTTTGTTCCAAAACATGATATTTATCAATCTCAATGAGTTCTAGACAATATACTGTATATAAAGGTACAATGAATAAGAATTGTACCTAAATCTTGCAAGTGGGGCCTTTAAACCCAGTCTTTGGGACTAATACTAAGGCACAACTAAGCTTTGTGAAACTGTTGTTAAACCCTGCAAAACATTACTCACAAAAGCAACATATATCGCTTACAGTAGGCTTAATGTTTCCATTCATTTCAGATATTTTGGATGTTTTATTCATCCATGCAATGTGCAGTTGTTTTTTAGGTTCTTGATATGGATATCTGCACATATCTGCCATATTATGATGTAATATTCCTGGGTACCTCAATTTAACAATTACATGTATGTCATTGGAAATGGACTTACTGCTGTAGATGACTCCTCTTCCTCCTTCAAACCAGAAGAAACATCAACACACAACACACAATTCAATGTAAGGTCAAAAACATCCTGGAGGCCAACAGAGGCATGTACACACAGCCACTGATCCCCCCCCCCCCCCCCCACACACACACACACACACACACACACACACACACACACACCAAGCAGCAGACAGAATTTATCTGATTCAGGAAGTGTGTCTCTTGGCAGACCATCCCATTCCGGGCTTAAAGCAACAGTAGTTGGTTATCTACAATGCTTAATTACCCATATGTTACGTCATAATTAGCTCAGGCCATGACTAAACTCCTGCACATTTCCTCAGACCCCTATTTCCTGAAAAAAAAAGTGCTTAGAAAAAATAACATCCTTGTTGTTTTATTAGGCTACTACTACTTCTAGAGTGCATGTTCATAGCAGAAAGTAAATATCCTCACCATCATATCTGAGTCCTACTCTTGTCCCCTCCATGTGTTGTTCACTGATGACCTGACATCCATACCTGCCCGTGTCCCCCTCTCTGCTCTCCTTGAGTCTGAGGGACACGTCTCCCCTGTGCAGCCTCTGGGTGTTGAGGCTCACCCTGCCCTCATAGTCCTCCCTCACTGTAACATGCCCACACCTGTACAGGTAGATACACTCCGTCCCCTTAAACCACCTGATCTCCATGCCAACAGCGCTGGACTCGGGGGACAGGTGACAGGGCAGCGTGATGTCATCGCCAGTCGAAAACTCCTTATTATCGACCGTGATCAATTTCATCTCTGAGAAAAAGAGCGAAACTCATTAATCAACATCACTGAAAACGACCACTGAAAAAAATTCAGAATAAGTAATTGTCCAGTCTATTCAAACAATCTCTCAAATACACTAAGGTGTCATTTACAACAATACTTATCACCAAAACGTCATAGTTTATAGGTTTATAAGCATATTTTACATCAGAACACTCCTCATGTGTGCACTTGTCAGGGCACACAGACTCAGGAGTCAACATTCAATTCCAAACTCAAAAGGTTTATTTCCCAAAGGACAACAGAGGCAGTAGAAATCATCAATTGGCATCAATCCAAGAAAGCACAGAAGATCATAAAATGGTTAACTGAAATAGTCCAACTTAACAGTCTCAGAAGAACACAGGAGAGAATCCAAACTGGAGAGCATAAACCAGATCCAGGAGTCCTAGGAGCGGGTTTCGGGTATCGTGACGTGGGAAGCAGTCTGTGCGCTGGAGTATTTCCTCTCTCCATAGATGAGAACAGACAGAGAGTGAAGAGTGACTGGGGCTTAAGTAGGGAGAGGGGAATTGGACACAGGTGATGGCTTGATTAGTAAACAGGGGAATTGGATTGGGAGATTGCAGAGTGAGGAGTGGGCGTGGCCGTAGGGGAGTCTGGTGTGCTTGGAGTGTGAGATGTGGGTGTGGCTGGTGAGGGACCTGGTGTGGTCGTGACATTACCCCCCCCTCCAGGGGCCGCTTCCATGGACGAGGGAACACGGCGTCGCGGTCGGCCTCGGCTGCGAGGGGCTGGTCGGCTGGGATGGGTGTGATGGAACTCAGCAAGGAGGGCGGGGTCCAGGACGTCGTTGCGGCGTACCCAGGAGCGATCTTCCGGACCGTAGCCCTCCCAGTCGACCAGGTACTCCAGCCGACCCCTGCGACGCCGTGAGTCAAGGATGTCATTGATGGCGTAGACAGGCCCCTCGTCCAGAAGCAGCGGCAAGGGGGGTTCCACGGCAGCACCAGACTCTGTAGAGGAAAGAGAACTAGGTGAGTGATAGGGTTTAAGGAGAGAGACATGGAATGTGGGATGGATTCTGTAGTTAGGAGGGAGTTGAAGGCGATATGTGACTGGGTTGATCTGGTGTGTTATGGGGAAAGGTCCGATGTATCGTGGGCTCAGCTTTTTGCTTGGGAGCCGCATTCTGATATCTCGGGTGGAGAGCCATACTTTCTGTCCCACAGTGTACTCAGGCGCAGAGGACCGTCTGACGTCAGCATGGCGACTATGGCGGTTGATGGCTCGCTGCAGTTGATGGTAAGCGTCACCCCAGACCTTCTCACTGTCTCGAAACCATGCATCTACAGCTGGGACATCTGAGGGCTCACCTGACCAGGGGAACAGTGGAGGTTGGTGGCCGAGTATGCACTGAAAGGGTGTGAGGCCGGTGGAGGGTTGACGGAGCGAGTTCTGTGCATACTCGGCCCAGGGTAAGAACTTGCTCCACGTGTCTTGGCGGCGATGACAGTAGGTTCGAAGGAAACGGCTGACCTCCTGGACCTTTCGTTCAGTTTGCCCATTAGTTTGAGGATGATAGCCTGATGTCAAACTAACGCTTACACCCATTAGGCGGAGGAAAGCGCGCCAGAAGCGAGAGACGAACTGGGGTCCCCTGTCAGACACTACATCTTCTGGAATACCGAAGTTCCTGAAGACATGCGTGAACAGGGCCTCAGCAGTTTCAGCCGCAGTTGGGATGCCCTTGAGAGGACTGAGCTTGCAGGCTTTGGAGAATCGATCAACAATGACCAGAATGCAGGTGTTGCCATCTGATGGGGGAAGGTCTGTGACATAGTCGACGCCGAGGTGAGACCATGGCCGTCTGGGCACTGGCAGAGGTACCAACTTCCCCATGGGTAGGCAACGAGGCGTCTTAGCCATAGCACAGTCTGCACACCCTGCAACGAACCTGCGGACATCTCGGCTCATGCCAGGCCACCAGTATCGATCCTGGAGGAGGGAAAGAGTGGCATTGGCCCCGGGGTGTCCGGATCCCGGTGAGCAGTGTGCAGTGGTGAGC
The DNA here is from genome assembly GCA_027497455.2 of Sardinella longiceps. Taxonomy (NCBI): domain Eukaryota; kingdom Metazoa; phylum Chordata; class Actinopteri; order Clupeiformes; family Clupeidae; genus Sardinella; species Sardinella longiceps. Next base: position 16,855 of record JAODXP020001526.1, on the reverse strand, counting down.
AGTTGGGTTCGGAGTTGACAAGGGACGTAGGCACGATCTGCTGGGGTGTTTGGTGGTGCTGGATCTGACTCTCTGGCAGCCTCCATCTGTTCATCCAGGGTCCACATGATGGGGCTCACAATTAGATCAGCTGGGAGAATAGGCTCTGGAGCTTTGGAGACCTCCTCAGGGTGGTGAATCCGGGATAGGGCATCAGCCCTGGGGTTGCGTGATCCAGGTCTGTAACTAATGGTGAAGTTGAAACGGGTGAAAAAGAGGGCCCATCTGGCTTGGCGGGGGTTGAGTCGCCTGGCTTCTTTTAGGTACTGAAGATTCTTGTGGTCTGTGAGGACTGAGAATGGTTGCTTGGCTCCCTCCAGCCAGTGTCTCCACTCCTCCAGGGCTAGCTTGATGGCAAGTAGTTCTCGATTACCAATATCATAATTGGACTCTGCAGGGCTTAGCTTCCTGGAGAAGTAGGCACATGGATGGAGGCGAGGGGGATTACATTGATACTGAGACAGGACAGCACCAACTCCAGTAGTGGATGCATCTACCTCAACCACAAACTTCTTCTCTGGGTCGGGGTGGCAGAGGACTGGTGCAGACGTAAAGGCCTTTTTCAGCTGCTGAAAGGCCTCTGAGGCTTCAGGGTTCCAGATGAGGTGCTTGGGCTTCTTACGGAGCAGAGAAGTGAGGGGTGCTGAGATCTGGCTATAATTACAGATGAAACGCCTGTAGAAGTTAGCAAACCCCAGGAAGCTTTGGAGTTCCTTGATGGTGTGTGGAACTTTCCAGGAGAGGACGGCCTTCACCTTCCCATCGTCCATACTGACACCCCGGGGACCGATGTGGTAGCCTAAGAACTGGACAGAGGTTTGGTGGAAGGTACACTTCTCAGCTTTCAGGAAGAGCTGGAATTCCCGCAACTTCGCCAGGACCAGGGAGACATGCTTGAGATGATCTGTGATATTGGAAGAATATATGAGGATATCATCAATAAAGACAATCACAAACTGGTCAAGGTACTCTCGGAACACTTCATTCATGAACCCTTGAAACACCGAGGGGCGTTAGATAAACCGTATGGCATTACCAGGTATTCATAATGACCCGTCGGTGTGACAAATGCAGTCTTCCACTCATCACCGGGGCGAATTCGAATCAGGTTATATGCACTTCTCAGATCAAGCTTGGAGAAGATCCTTGCTCCACGCAACTGCTCCAGAGCAGCAGGGACAAGTGGCAATGGGTACCTGAACTTTACTGTGATGTTATTTAGTGCACGGTAATCAATACAGGGTCTGAGGCCCCCGTCTTTCTTAGGTACAAAGAAGAAAGAAGAAGCAGCTGGAGATTTGGAGGGTCGAATATAACCCAGTTTTAGGGCTTCCTCAATGTAGGCTTTCATAGACTCTTGCTCAGGGAGAGAGAGCGGGTAAACCTTACCTCGTGGCAAGGGCTGACCAGGTACGAGATCGATAGCGCAGTCCCAGGGTCGATGTGGAGGTAGCTGGGCTGCGAGGCGAGGACAAAACACGTCACTGAAGGCGGCATATTCCGGTGGAACAGAGACAGGATGGCTTTGCTCAGGACTTTCAATGGAGGTGGCATTCACAGATAGCTCTGGGGTTGAGTTACATGGACGTGGGAGCTGAGGGAAGCATTTTGGATGACAATCCTGCCCCCACTGGAGGATTTCACCCGTGGACCAGGAAATCACTGGGGAATGCTGAATTAGCCAGGGGCGACCTAACACTAAATCAACCGTGGAGTCTTCGAGGACAAGAAAGGTTATGGTCTCTACATGCAAACATCCCACCCTCATTTCTAGGTCTTGAATGTGATATAGTACCCGCTTGCGGGCTAAGGGCTTACCCACTATGGAGTGGACATTGAAGGGGGTAGTGCAGCGGGTCCTCGGGAGCTTGAGGCGTTGGACGAGGGACCCCGAGATGAAATTCCCGGCAGACCCTGAATCAAGGAGAGCAGAGACTGGGTAGGAAGACACAGCATTGGAAAGAACAACTTGGGTGAGTAGAGGCTTAAAATGGACACCAGGGGTACTTACTGTGCCCACAGTAGGCCTTGGTGGACGAGTGGGGCACTGAGCGATGAGGTGGCCAGAAGTACCGCAATACAGACAAAGACCTTGGGTCAGGCGTCTGCGTCGTTCAGCTGGAGTAAGCCGCAGGGAATCAATCTGCATGGGTTCAGCACCCCCTGACATTACCTCATCACCATGTGGAACCAGGACCGATGTGGAGGCTTGGCGGGTGTCTCTGAAGCAGCACTCACGGCGGTTGGCTACCCGAATGGCCAGCTGAATGAATCTTTCCAAACCGACGGAATCATCGTAGATGGACAGCTGAAGACGGAGTGATGGTTCCAGCCCCTGTCTGAAGACGGTGAGGAGTGCTGGTTCATTCCAGCCACTGATTGCTGCTAGGGTTCTGAACTGGATAGCATATTCGTTAATCGGTTTCTTGCCTTGTCTCAGTGCATGTAGCTTAGCTTGGGTGGCGGAATCTCCCTCCGGTAGGTCGAAAACCTCTTTGAAATGAGCCACAAAGTTGTCCACAGAGGCAGTCGTCTGGCCGCCTTGTCTCCAGATGCTCTCAGCCCACTGTAAGGCATGTCCGGAGAGAAGGGAGATGATATGGGCCACTCGTGACCGCTCTGACGGGAATCTGTGTGGCTGCATTTCCCAGGCCAAGGCACACTGTAGTAGAAACCCTTTACATGCCTCAGGAGACCCAGAGTACGGTGATGGATTTACCGCGGGGTTGGCTGGATTCATCGGAGGAGGAGGAGGAGGTGGAACCACTGGAGGAGGGAGTACGGCTGCTGGTGCAGGAGTGGTAAGAGACTGACGAACGGCATTGACCATCTCTTGGAACTGGTCCACAGGTTGCGAAGCAGCTTGTTGAGGCTCCATAGCCTGGTCTGTTCTTCTGTCAGGGCACACAGACTCAGGAGTCAACATTCAATTCCAAACTCAAAAGGTTTATTTCCCAAAGGACAACAGAGGCAGTAGAAATCATCAATTGGCATCAATCCAAGAAAGCACAGAAGATCATAAAATGGTTAACTGAAATAGTCCAACTTAACAGTCTCAGAAGAACACAGGAGAGAATCCAAACTGGAGAGCATAAACCAGATCCAGGAGTCCTAGGAGCGGGTTTCGGGTATCGTGACGTGGGAAGCAGTCTGTGCGCTGGAGTATTTCCTCTCTCCATAGATGAGAACAGACAGAGAGTGAAGAGTGACTGGGGCTTAAGTAGGGAGAGGGGAATTGGACACAGGTGATGGCTTGATTAGTAAACAGGGGAATTGGATTGGGAGATTGCAGAGTGAGGAGTGGGCGTGGCCGTAGGGGAGTCTGGTGTGCTTGGAGTGTGAGATGTGGGTGTGGCTGGTGAGGGACCTGGTGTGGTCGTGACAGCACTGTTACATTGACAACATGACTAAACAATTTGATTGTTTTGTCCACACGAGGACACAAGAATTTGTCCTGATCGCTTGACATGTTCAGTGACGCAAATATTTAATTTTGAGAGATGAATTAGATGAATTGAGATGTTTTGAAGAAAACAAAGACACAGACAAACCTCATCTCAACTTAAGGAACTTACCTTCCGTTTTGCTTTCAGTCTCCTGTTCCATTTCATTGCTTTCCATTTTTTTTTCTTTTCTCTTTTAGGTTTTCACTCATTTTCACCAGTAGAGACAATGTAAGATATTCTGAGTATGTACTCCATATATACAATACTCATTTGAAAAATAAATAAATAAAAAAAATATTTTGTCATTTTCCCCCTGAATTTCCAGGTTTTCTTCCAATTACCGATCTTACAGTCAGGTGTTCACTGAACACACCTTCACCTGCAGTTGATAAATATCACTTGCTGGAAACACAATTCTGCTGCTGATACTGTATGACTACACTTGTACTTGTAACTCCTTCCTACTCTACCATAAAATACTCTAACTTATATATACAAGCTCACTCCTACTCTACCATAAAATACTCTAACTTACATATACAAGCTCCATCCTACTCTACCATAAAATACTCTAACTTACATATACAAGCTCCATCCTACTCTACCATAAAATATTCTAACTTATACAAACTCTCTCCTATTCTACTGTAAAATACTCTAACTTACAGTACAAACTCTGTCCCTCTCTTCTGTATAATGATCTGACTTCTAGTCAAACCTCTCCCCAGATTATCTCACTGCTCATCTGGCCTGGTTGCTTCCTGTGGGGTGGGACTAAATCAAGGATTTGAATCTCATTGGTCTACACACAAGCCTGTAGCATGAACAGTCATACAGTGTATTGGATGTACTATCATGGGAGAAAGATTTGCAAATGCAAAAATATTTAGGCCAAAAGAGTGATGAATATGTTCAAGTCCTCTATCTTATAAACTTTTGTAAACTTTATTTTGAAAAGTAAATTAAACATGACAACAACAGAACATGCATTTCACTGTTTTATTTACAAAATTAACTAAAATAAACGTTAGCATTGCTATGAGTCTCAGTTCTTGAGAAAAAGAGAAAAGGAGAAAAAGAACACTTATTGGATCTCATTCACCAACCCCACCCAATTACGCTATTTATTGATAGATATTTCTAACCTTTAGCAGTGACTTGTTAAAGATTTTTATGATTTATTATGTTTAGAAAGGTTTTTTTTTTGACAGTGTTGAAATTTGCAGGTACATGGGGCCCATTGATGGCATATCTAAATCCTTGGGAGATGGAATCAGAAGGAAAGAACCTGAATCCAATTTCTCTTCAAATGATCTATTATCCCCAATACTCCAGATGAAAACATCAGGCTTTCATTATTTCCTTATTTATTCCTTCCTATTACATCCACTTACCTCTCCAATCCCATGGATTAATATCATCATCTAATAATCTCAGACACTCTTAACAGGTGTGTTAGCAGTATCTGTTTAGTCTCATCACTGTTTCTCCAACATGTTTCCTGGTCTTTGTCCTTTCTGACTCCCGTTCGCTGTGTCTCTGATTCAGACTCACATATCTCTCTGAGCAGAGATTGGCTGTGGCTCAGATTACTGACCTCCAGTCTCAGTTTATCCATCTCTCTGCTCATCTTTAGACTAATGTGTTTCAATCGCTCGTTCTCAGTCAGACTCCCCTCTCTTCTCTGTTTCATTCTCAATCTCTGCATCTCTCTATCCTTCTCCTCCAACACGTGCCTCATTCTCTCCATCTCTCGCCCCTGCTCTTGATTAGACATTGCTGTTGCTAGCTGTGTCTCATCCACTCTTTGTTTTTGGGTCAGTTTCTCCAGCATTGCATCTCTGTCTCTGAGCTCCCAAAGCACTGTCTCAATCATACTATTCTTCTCCTCCATCTTTCTATTAAACATTGCTTGAATCTTGGCTAGCAAACATTCGCGTTATTCACCTGGCGGCCATTTTGACGTAATTTGACGTTTGAGGTGTACGAAAGTACGAAAGAGGTGCACGGAAGTAAACAGTTCCACCGAAGTGCCTGCTCTTTTGGGAAACGGTGGAAAGGCTGCCCACGGTATGATTTTTTCCTCTTTGAGGATGTGCATTTCGGCACACAACAGTGAGGCGCCATGACAGCTGGCTGTGTAGCAACGGTGTAGCCGAGTGTACCTCTGAAGTGTACCCCTCAACGTCTTTAGAACGTTCCGGGTGAATAAGGCGAATTGCCTCCATCTTTGCTTTGAAGTGTTGATGTTTCTCTGTAGTTCAGGCAGGATTATCTTCATGAGGTTTCTCTCTGCTTCTGCCCTGGCCTCTGTCTCATAGCTCTCTCTCATCTCCTCCATCTCCACTTGGTGCCTCTTCTCCATCTCTCTCCTCTCTATCTCTCTTTTTCCTTTCACTTTGCTCAGTTTTCTCTCTAGCTCTTCTCTCTTTCTAGTCTCACTCTTCAACTCTCTCTCCATTTCTCTCTTCCTCCCCTCATCTTTTTCTTCCTTCATCTTTCTCTCCAGTTCCATTGTTTTATCTCTCAACACTCTGATTTCTCCTTCATGCTGTTGAATCTCTCCTTCCATCTTCTTAAGAGACTCTTGCACATTTCTATCAAGGCATTCTCTTCTCTCCCTCTCTTCCTTTACTATCCTCCTCTCCACCTCTCGTTCTCTCTGCATCCTTCTCTCTATCTCTCTGATCTGTCTCTCTGCCTCCTGGTAGGTCTCACTGCTGTAGAATCTCTCTCTGTTTCCTGACTCCATCTCTTCTATCTTCTCTAGCAGCTGTGTGATCTGAGTGTCATCAGGTCTGTCCTTAACGTTGAGAAGGTGACACCTGTTCCCACATTTCTCTACCAGCTGCTGGAGCTCCTGGCTCCCTGTCTGGAGCAACTCCTCCACACTCCTCTCTCTCAGCCCCTCAGCATGGGTGAAGAGGATCAGTGTGTGTCTCCAACAGTCCTCCCCAAAAATATCCTCCATTTTCTCCAGCACCCTCCTCTCCTCCCCTTCAGACGGCTCTACTGGAATCAGCAGGAGGAAGGCGTGAGGTCCTGGGGCAGACAGGCGGACACAAAGCCCCACGTCCTGTCTCATGTCCTTCTCAGAGAGTCCACTGCAGAACCAGTCTGGAGTTTCCACCAGGGTCACCCGTCTCTCAGCCACCTCCCCCTGTCTGCTTTCACTGTGCTGGGTCTCTGTGGATGTGTGTGTGAGTGTGTGTGTGCCCAGGATGGTGTTTCCTGCTGCCCTCTTCCCAGCTGCACTCCCCCCCAGCAGCACCAGCCACAGCTCAGACACAGCAGGAGGCACTGGACCAGGACTCTCTCCTCCAATTTACTATTTTTACTATTTACTATAATTACTTCAACAGCAATCTGTCCCAATATCCATAAAGTGGTTTACCATGATCACCTGGTATTTATAAAAAATTCCATGCAATGTATTTTTGCCACAAGGCCATGAAAAATAATTATTCCACTCGGCTTATAAACTATTAACTAACATAAGCTCTTAAACTGCCTCACTCTCACTGCATTGTTGTGTGTGGCATAGCAGCAGTATCGCTGCTACCCTCTTGAGGCTAGTTGTTACCCAGCTGTGAGATTGCAATAACTCCATAATAAACAGACTTACAGTTTATGTCCTTATCCATGCTCAGACTTGCTATGGGATGGGGAAGATCTGTACAAAATACAGCATCAATGTTGTTATTGTCTAATAATGTGCGCGCACGCACACACACACACACACACACACACACACACACACACACACACACACACACACACACACACACACACACACACACAACAACAACAACACAAACACACAAACAAAAACAATTTCCATACCTCTATATGAATGTTTAAACTCAGACAAAGAACATCTGTAATACCTTGGTAACTCAATGAGGGTCATTCAACATGTAACATAGCACCTAATATCACTAAGGAAGCCATGCATTGTATCTTGGCTTGGATTGAATGTTGGTGAAATTCTTGTATCCACATACACCAAAAGCAAAGGCAAAAGGCCAAAAAGATCAGATGGCACAGGCCTTTACAACACCAGGGAAGCTACAGTATGTGTATTGTATGCTGGGTTGCATCAGGAGCTAATACACTCTTAAAACAAAAGGTTCTATATAGAACTTTAAAAGGTTCTATAGCTTGGTACATATATGGCACCCTCAAAAGGTTCAATATAGAACCATTTCAGAGGGTTCTATTGAAAGAACCCCTAAATGGTTCCTTATTTCTTAAAAAGGGGTTCTAAATAGCACCTTGGAAAGGTTCATTGTTACCCTTATTATTATTATGCAAAATTATAATATTGTGAAATAAATAATTTAATTAATTACCTGCAGCTTTTAAAAATATATATAGCCTACTAGTCAATAACTAGGCCAACTTTTATTTACAAGTTATACCGGTGCTATATGAAAGAAAGAGAGAAGGGGTGGTTTAAAAAAATGAACTGTATTGATCATTTAAAAGGTCATACACATTCACATACATTCCCAAGTAAAATAACAATTAAAAAGGAGCAAATCCATTTGTAGAGGTTGAGTACAGGGATAGGCAAGACAGATTTTTTTTTCCATTTTGCATTTTAAACAGATAATGTTCTAGAAAACTCAATGTGTCCTTTATGTGCTTGGGGTAGTCCACACCACAGATGAAGTATTCAGTACTTCCAGTAGGCATCGGCCCCCACTTGTGCTGGTGACTTTATCCATCTTTAGATGCTGGGTAGGCAAGAAGGGTCTTCTCAGGGTCTTCTTAACGATGGATGATTGCTTGAAATGGGCTGGGTGGTTCCTACATATGTAAATGAGAAATGTTTAAGGGACTGGACATGATAAACACCAAAGTAAACACCAATAGAGTAAACACCAATAATAGAAATTACACCCACCTCTTTTAAACGACAAAGGAGTCCTCCTTGAAAGGCGCAGATAAGAAAGTTGGCAGCACTCTTCTGAGGTCTGAATGTGAGATGTCCATCTTCCCACTTGGCTTGGTGGTTCCTATGTAAATGAGAAAAGTTTAAGGGACTTTTGAGTTTATTATTAGCTTCATCAACTATCATCAAAGTTATAAAAACAACAAGGATAAAAACAACACCTACCTTATCTGAACATAAAGACACATTGAGTTCTTCTTGAGATGCCCATCTTCCCTCTTGTTTATAGATGCTTAACTGAAGGAGGGTCTGCGTCATGACAGATAATGGCTGGAAATGGGATTGGTGGTTCCTATGTAAATGAGAAATAGTGAAATAATTATGACTTTGTGATACTTGATGATTTTAGGAAAAACTTGAGAGAACAAAGTGACAGAAACAACACCTACCCCATCTAAACAATGAAGACACATTGAGTTCCTCTCGAAAAGTGCAGACAGGATAAGGGTGACAGCATTCTTCTGATGGTCTGAAATATATATAAAAAAATGTTTTCACAAACCAAGAGTTTTATAGGGACAATTAAAGAGTGCCAGAGAAAAGGAAAGATGGTAACCTACCATCTGTCTCATTTCAAAACAGGCTTGGCTGCAGCTCCTTCTGACTTCCACTTTGACCTAATAGCCTTGATTGACCTGTTATTTATTACATTAATGTGCTTCCCCAACATCTTCAGGATCCGTAGTAATGTGGGAAAGAAAGAAAACTGAGAATGAATGACTGAAATTTAGTGTGTGCGCATAAGCAATAAGCATTAAATGTTCCAACAGAACTTCCAAATTGTATTTTCAATTCTGCACCATTGGCTGTCTGAAATTAGCTATATGGAATTTGTTAAAAGTAGGATTCAGAAAAATACTGATAGCACAAACTAACTAGCAGACATGTGCAGAGAAAGGACAAAAGTTGGACAAAAGACAATAATGGTATTCACTTACAGTATGTGCTTAAGCATTTAGCTCCATGTGTTTCAGCCTACACTAAACACTTTGATGGACCTGAGAGAAACTGCTCTAAAATAATAATAGTAATAAAAAATGTTACCTGAGAGGTTTGAAGAATAATTCTGCAGTCTACTTAGTTGAGGAGTCGGTTGTTGGCCAGAAAAGAGCCTGTACAGAAACAAAGAGACACATGTGCTGAAAGCCATTAAACCATTATAGCTATTGCCAATATTTTGCAAGATAAAACTTGCCTAACCAGCTTTTTGGTTATATTCCTTACCTGTGAAGATTTATTTTGCATCAACATGAGGTGGATTGAAACCAGTCGCAGACATCAAGACATCACTAGCAGTCCAGTGCACCGGTTCAGCCTAATCTTAGTCCTTAACACATTTGGGGATGACTGGAGAACAAAAAATCACTTCATGGGCAATAGGGTGCAAGTGAAAAGGAAATAAGCTACTGTCTGTGTTAGCCTGATTTCAAAACAGGCTTTGCAGCAGCTCCTGACCACACTGACCTGATCAATAGCCTGATATTCATATGTGTGCTTACCCAACACTTCCAAGGAACATCATAATCTAGAAAAGAAAGAAAATAGAGAATGAAGAAGTAAAATTGTGTGTGTGGGCACAAGAAACCATAATGTTAAAAGACATACATTTATTTGAGTCATCAGCCAAAATATTGCCAACCTCTTGTATTCAATCCATATTCCCAGATGGCATTCTGAGTTGTAGGCTATTTTCCATTCTAGACCATTTGCAGTCTGAAGTTAGCCACATTGAATTTGTCATTTGTTACACAAACAGTGTGGAAATAAGATGGTGACACTGTAGTTGATGCCTTTTTTGAAAGGTGAAGTTTGCCCCACAAGCCAGCCTTTTATATCCTTACCTTGGAGATTTATTCAGCTTCAGTATGGGGTGGATTGAAGTCATCATCACCACCAACATAGCAATGCACTATCATCTAGCCTAAAATCAAACAGACAAATGCATTTCTTAGCCATAAAACTATTTCTGGGATGATTGAATACTGAACCAAAAAGTTACATCCTCTCTTCATAGACCAGCTGATGGCAGTGCAGCTTCATAGGCTAATGTAAACATAGGCTACATGTAGGTAGATAGCTATCTGTCTCATGATGGCTGTGACATGCTATTTCAGAAGTAGACACAGATTGAAGCTTTTCAAAATTATAGAGCTATAGAAAAAGTAGATGAAACTTTAAGGTAAATTGTGATTGAACTCGTCACACATGGCTGCTTTCAGCATATGAATAACGTTAGCCAATACACCTAGGCTACAACAACTTGTTTGACATATTCACCTCACAATAGTTTGGCATAATAAAAATCGAAACGATGGTTGTTTTCTACCATACATCGAAACTGCCTGCCCTGCAAATAAAATAGATTAGATCAACGACTGTATGAGGGTTTGATAACGTTAATTTTGGCTAGCAAGCAAGCAACTCCTTCAACTAGCAAGTGATGGGCTAGGCTATCTGTTATGAAATCGTCTATTAGCCTACTCCACAACACGCATGGATATTTACAAGCTCAAATAGATTGTTTATTTAGTTGACAACCTGTTAGGGAAGTACACAAAGCAAACTTACTAATGAATGCAGAAAAGTTGACAAAGATATCGATATCTAGCTGTCGCTAACTTGACAGCTAGCTAATGACGAACTAACTTCAACGGCAATGTCAGCTGATTTAAATTGTTGCTGGCTACGCCCACCAACGTTAGTGTGTGTCTTCTTGGTTTCTCCCCTCATTTACATACAAAACAGGGTTGTATAAGGGAAAAAGAAAACAAAACACAAAAGTTTGTGCCACTTACCATTACAGCCTGCATGCAGCGACGTCTTCAGAGAGATTCCGTTGAAGTTCAAAAGAAGCATCACGTGCCTGAAATAGCACCTTTTACTGAGCAAAGGTTCAATTTTTCCAATAATGTCTGGATTGGCACCCTTTACAGGCTAAAGGTTCAATTTTCTAGTCATAGAACCCCTATAGTTCTATATAGAACCCCCAAGAACCCTTTTTTCTAAGAGTGTAGACACTTAACTGGGGAAGGGATTGCAATGTCTGCTGAGGTGAGTTCTGTCAGTACTCACCAAAAGTGGGCTGTAGACAGTTTCTTTTAACTAAAACCAAACACAATTACTCACCATTAGACACTATGTTCTCCCCATAATCCCAAGATATTATATAAGACATGGATAAAATAAAACTACAATAAGTATTATTTACAGTTTGAAGGCAAGCCCATACTCCATCTTCCGCTAGTGTGGACAGTGTCTGGCTTCTGGCTCTCAGCACCAACAGAGACAGGAACTGAGGCCCATCCAGTTACTGCAGTAAAGGAGAGGCACAGTGAGAGAGGGAGAGGTTGTGTGATTTATCAGTAGTTATGACACACAGATATACAGGGCAGATGGACAACTGACTAGAGTACATGATACAATAATAATAATAATAATAATAATAATAATAATACATAAATAAATAAATAAATAGTGTTCAGACCGCCAGAATAATTCAAAGTACATTAAATAGGGCTAAACTATTAAAAACACCAATACGCAGCAGCAGTATGTATTGGCTGTGGGGTCACATGGACACTTATCAGAGTGTAAGTGATATATTTTTAAATGGCTGGTATTGAGATGACAATACATTTTAAAGAACTCATACATTGGTAAGAGGACTGTCATCATGATATGATTCTACCAACACACGTTCCAACATGTGTATGATGCTGTACAGCAATTAGGGTGCCTTGAGGAGTGTAACACAAATCAATTGAAATACAGTCCATTACTATTTTTTTTTTTTAATTAAGCTTTTAATGCTTTGAAAGCTTGACTCACAGTTTGGGGCATTTACTTCTGGTTTGAAGCGATTGGACAGCTTGTCTAATCAGCTTCGCTTATTGGCCGGTAGACGCTCTACCGATGTAAACACGCCCCAGAGGACCATGCCCAGACCATCATACGTATGAACATTCGTATTATGGGCGGGCTATGTCAGGCTAGTAGCGTACACAAGGTCCACTGCTGATGTCGCAATGCTGCTGGAAGAATAGCCTTGGCGCTATTCAACCCGTTTAAATACAGTACCTGCTACATCAAAAATGTAGCATTGCACATATTTGAAAATAAATACATAAATAAACATAGTCCACACACCAAACACATACCATAATATACAATATCTAGAAAACACTCTTTTTTTCAGTACTTTGTAGTATTACATTTGAACCCTCTCACCTTATCCTCCAGTTCTTTAGAGTGAGTCCTCTTCTTCACTACGGTGGCTGCTCGCTGTTTCTCCCTGACCTCTTGGCCATTCTGCTCCTGCATGTTTATGATCTTCAACCGTTTTTCAGCTCTCAGAAGAACTAGAATAGAAATACTTATGGTACAATCTTTGAATGGTTTCTTGCAAATAATTGCTTTTGAAAAGACAGCAGCCTCTTATAAAGGATTTATTAAATGTTAATAATTATATTAATAAATGTTAATAGTATAGGCTATAACTTAAATGGTGAAACCTTTGCCATTAAAGGAAAATACCGGAGTGAATTCAAGCATAGCCCTGTTGAAAGAGCTTGCTAAATGTACCAGTTAGCGAGTGGAACAAAATAATTTGGTACAGCACCGACTGAACGTGAACGCAGAAGCGAACAGGCACTTTATACTGAATCAATGGGACCAGACTGTTGGAAACTGAAAGTAAGATCTGGTTACATCTGGTTGGGAAACCTCCTAAGTAGCCTACTTACCAAGAGCTTTCACTGAATCCTCCATTTTCAATCTCACCAATTCAGGTATGGTGCTATGAACTTTAACACACACACACACACACACACACACACGCACATTTATGTCAAAAACAGTTTCTTTGTCCCTCTGGTCACTGGTCAAAGCCATGACAGGATATGACTCTCTACTTCTCTTCTGCAATGCCACACTGAGCTTTGGGTTAGTGGTTTGGGCTGCTATTGTTATGTTGCAGTATACTGCATGTATTAAACACAGTCAGTGTGCCTATTTACCTGCCTGAGGTCTGTGCTTTCCTGAACATGAAAGTTCCCACAGTTGTATTTAGCTACAGTACAAATGATTATGACAGCACTCCTATGGCACTATTGGCCTACTGTCTGAAGAAAAATCTCTTCTTTCTCTAATCCTGACATTGACATTAACCGGTTTTCTTAATGTACATAAGAAATCGACAAAGGAAATCTGCAATGGAAACATCTGCAAAGTCGCATCAATCCTATAATGCAAATATAAATTAATTTAGCTTGAGAGGGAGGAATGAACTCTTCATGCAAATAAGGCACTATGCTATTAGAGTTGATGGAAACAGTTAAATATCCCTGTATTCATATATACCTGATTTAGAGCATGTCACTTTTAATAGCCTGCATTTCCCAACATGTAAATCACCCCCGGCTGGCCAGCCGCATTCTCAGGACCCCCCTCTGGAGACCGAGCCTACGGCACACCATCACCATGTCCACGCCTGCCTCACTGCCCATGGACTGACGGACTATTAGGTTTTGTCTACGTATTTGTGTTTGTTTTTTTTGTTTCTGTTTTTGCTTGATATTTGGGTAACACTTTGCGGTAAGGGTACATGAATTATCATGAATGCATGCATGAAATCATTCATGATAAATTCATGACTCATGCATTACTTCATCTCTGAAAGTCTAATGAGTTATCAGGAATTAACATGAATTCATTGTTCATTATTATTCATTAATGACCTCCTGCTGAAATAGCACATGATCTTAAGTATTAGTTACTCTAGGTACATCATCATGAGTCATGATTATTAGCATGATCATGATGAATTCACCATTTTTGTGCCCCCTCAACTAAAGTGTTGACATGGTTAAATTAGTAAAATTTAGTTGACGTATGGCGTATGACTAGGCCAAAGTAGGCTAAATAAGTACTTTTATTATATCAAATTATATCAAATTCTTTTGAGCAAAAACATCATGATCATGTGTAATTAGTCATGACTCATGATGATGTACCCAGAGTAATTAATGCTTAAGATCATCTTCTAATTCATCAGGAGGTCATTAATGATAAACAATAAATTCAGGCTAATACCTGATGAGTCATTAGATATTCAGAGATGAAGTAATGCATGAATCACGAATGAATCATGGATTAAATCATGCATGAATTCATGATAATTCATGTACCCTTACCGCAAAGTGTTACCGATATTTGTTTATTTTTTACTACAGTGAATGTATTTTGTCATTTCTTACCACTGTAGATGACCCCTCGTCCCCCTTTAACAGAGAAAACAAGAGAACAAACGGAGAGAGAGATGATCAGTGATCTGAGGAGACTAGGAAAATCACTCTTTTTCTATCATAATAATACTTGCTACTTTCAGACAAGATAGACAAACACACACACACACACACACACACACACACATACACACACACACACACACAGAGAAAGGCTTTTGGAGACCCCATTCACAAGGATGTCAGCACTAAACTCACAACTAACTGTGCGTACAGACCGAGACCGATAAATTGCCAAGAGTCGCCGAAGACTCCCAAGAAACATCGCTTGAGCACAGCAACCAAAACGGCAAATTTGCCCATGACGTTAGCATCCAAACGTTAATCCTGCTTCTCTATTGGCATCTCACCAGTAAATCGACATTCTGATTGGTAATCGCCCAACCGCATCATAGCTCATTACATAAAGTTAACCGAAGTTTAACTTGATTTGGGCGACAAAAGCGACAGGTTTCGTCGCCCAAGTCACCTGCCGCTTTTGTCGCCCAAATTGCCGGTCCCAATACAAAGTCAATTACTTCTGTCGCCCATGTCGCCTGAATCGGTCTCGGTCTGAACGCACAGTAAGGAGGAGATGACATCAGAAAGACATCTCACCGTCATATCTGAGTCCTACTCTTGTCCCCTCCATGTGTTTTCCACTGATGACCTGACATCCATACCTGCCCGTGTCCCCCTCTCTGCTCTCCTTGAGTCTGAGGGACACACTAACGGCATAGTCAAATCCAAAAATCTCTCTTTTCCTTGTCCGTATTTTTCCCCACTGTGTGTGTTGACCATGTAAGATTTTGAGGCCTATAGGAGAAATCTTAAAGGAATAGTTCACCTCTTTATGAAAATTGGTTATTCATCCCCTTACCTGGAGTTACATATGTGGGTGAATGCATTGGGGTATCCGTGCTTGTGTTTTCCAAGTATGCCATCCCCTTTTTTCCCCAATTTTTAGCTTTAGCTTGGCATAGGGGCTGGAATGTAATGTTGCCAGATAGCAACTCTTTGACAAATTTACTTTTTAACACCTATGCTAAGTTACAGTAAAGGTAAAATTGGGGTTGCTAGACTAGGACAACACATGCACTTGAGACCAAAATGCTCTTACCCACATATGTAACTCCAGGTAAAGGGTTAAATAACGAATTTCCATAAAGAAGTGAACTATTTTTTTTTAACATAGATGTGAAAGTCCTGGTCAGTGGTGTACCAATCTGGGGCAATCCAAATGCAGTGCCACTGAGATTTGAAGTGGAAGTGAAAATTTTAAAGCAACTCTTCTTGCTATGGGAACTGAATCACCACAGAGGCCATGGCCTAAAGCAGTGGTTCTCAAACTTTTTCTGTCATTCCCCACTTTGGAAGTCAGACAATTTTCACGCCCCACCTGCCATGAGATATTTCACCAAGTGGGTAGGCCTGTAGATGAATGGAGAGCAGGATGTAGGATGTAAGATGTTCGAAAGAAACGCCTCGTGCCCCACCTGTCATGTGCCTGCGCCCCACTAGTGGGGCCCGCCCCACAGTTTGAGAAACACTGGCCTAAAGAAAGGCTTTTGTATGTGCCTACCTGTAAATGTCAAAGTTGAAACCTTTCAACCATCATGATTAACATTATAAAAGTTGAAAACTTGGTTTATTTCTTGTGTATTTCCTTAGCAGAAATAAGTCTATTCAAGTGAATTATTATATATACCTGAAAAGTTACCGTAGTACTTTCTTTCTGGGGTTTTCAGGTGCTGTGATGACATTACGCCTATCAGCGGTGCTTTGCCTGTGCTTTCGCCTGAATATAGTCCCAAGACTTTGTCACTCCTAGGCAAACCCTTCGTGATAATAGCATTGGCATTTGTACTCGGTTTGAATGTACAGGTGAAATCTTGAGTTCATTTATGACTATTTTGAGAACGACAGGCTAAATGGAAACTCCAAATTACGGCGCTCTATGCTAAGCTAAGCTAACGCTGCGCTTCTGGATACGGAGAAGCACAGGTCTGAAAGAAAAACACTTTTGGTCACTTATCCAACACAGGGGAATATGGTAAGAGACTAAATATTCCTCTAAAGTTGACTTTCTAAAAAACTATAGGGCCTACTTCAGAATAGTATAGTGAAGTATA